>VWZL01001515.1:89287-125708 GCA_013396915.1 Stercorarius parasiticus | reverse complement strand
CTAAGAAAGCATTTAAATGCTTGATTTTTGTTTATTTGATTTTTTTTTCTTTTAAATAAACTTCTGAGGCATATGTTTTAATAACTGTCATTTTTTTCAGGTGCCTTTATAGAAGGTGGCAGAAGTGGACTGCCAGAGGTATTCTTACTGCATAGGACAAAGGCAACTTCTGTTAACAGTGCACAGTGTGTGCTGTCTGTTAGGTGGAACACAAACTGAATTGCTTACAGACCACCGAGGTCCTAGGGATACAGGACCAAGTCTCAGTCTAACAAACATGGGATGAAAAGGTATTGAAGATGAAAATCCAGTAGAGTGCAGGCCTTCAAGTTGCCCTAATAACATCCTTATAGTCTTCTTCACTACTGCTGGGTGCATCCCATTGGGCCCCATAGACTTATGTGCATCCAGCTGAAGCAGCAAGTCTTGAACAAGTTCAGGGTTGTCTGGGAATTGATCATCCCCCCAGACATGGTCCTCCAACCCACGTCTCTGGCATGTCCCAGGGCCCGTCATCAGTTTTGAAGACAGAGGCAAAGAAGGTATTAAACACCTTCACTTTGTCTATGTCCCTATTTGTGAAGTGACCAACCTCGTAAAGTAATGGACTGATGTTATTTCTGACCCCCGTTTTGCTGTTAACTAATAAACTTTTTAATTAACTAATCAAAAAGCCCTTTTTGCTGTCCTTCACAGTGCTGGCCAGCCGGAACTCTAATTGAGCTTTTGTTGCACAATTGTTCTTCCTGCAGTGGTGAACAGCATCTCTGTAGTCCTCCCATGTTGCCTGTCCTTGATGAGTTGGAGCTGGGAGATGTTTAATAGTGGTGGCATGTTGAGTCTCCCATTGCAAGGCAGATGAGACAATAAGGATTGCTTCAACATCTGTATGCAGAATAGGTCTCTTTGGAAACCAGGGTGCTTCAGTTACTTCTGGACTACTGGCTTAAACCAATTTGCCCTCTAATAATAAGAAACACTTGGCAGTTTTTAGACACTGTTTCCCTTCTTTTTTCTTCTTATTTTTTTTTCCTTTCTTTTTCCTACAGGACTTGCTTCATCATATATTCCTAGCAGCAATATGCTGTTCTGTCCCCACCATTGATGAAGTCAACACTGCAAAGGTATAGTCATGGGCTCATACACTTTTTGCCATTTCAGGCCTCTTTCTGACTTACAGCAGAAAATTACTTGCTTTCTTTTGCTGACCACTTTTCAATATTTTTGACGTTTTTTACCTGTTCCATGTCTGTTTATTTTCTTTGTCATTCATATTCTCTGTGTTCATTCAAATGGTTCCCCTGTAGGACCTGTCATCTTTTCTGTACAGGATGTGCACTCTTCCCCAAAATGGCATGTTAATTTGTTTAAAAAAGAAGGATTTTTCTTTATGGACAATTATAGCAGGAATGTAAATGGACTGCTTTTCGTGTTTTAAAGAGAGGTGAATGGATTAAGAATGAATCACTAGCTCTTTTTTCAAAAAACCAAAATTTTAACAGTTCTCAAATAGAAAGTTCATTTTTTCTGTAAGCCTCTGCACCATATAATTCTATAGGACTGAAGGTGCCAGGCACCTATTATTTCTACAAGTGCCAAAAATCTTTGAAGGGTAAGAGTATGTCTGAGAGTAATAAAGGATGGGATTTCCTCTCCCCCAAAGCTTTCCAGTTCCCTCCATTCATTTTGCTGGTGGTCAACAATTCTAGGTACTTTTTCCCACTCTGCAGGGAGATATATCATAAGCATCTGTTTTCATACAGAAAATACAGGTGCCTCAAATTTAAATAGCATGTAAATTGCATGTGACAGCATAATATATACTACGAAATTGTGAATAATTACCTTTTTTTCTTTTTTTTTTTTGTTTTTTTTTTTTTTTGTTTTGTTTTTTTAGATGGGGGGAGAGAGGTCCTGAAACACTATGGAGAAAAGGGAGTAATATCTGACTTCTTTCATGAGAAGATGGCATGGAGTGCTCAGCCATTATCGTTTTAGGAATAGGACTGTTGCTAAGCAACAAGTCTCATATAATCTTGCTCAGTTTTTGTATCTGAAGAAAATAGAGGCAAGGAAAAGTTTGGAAAGCTAATGAGGAAAAAATAGCTTCAGTGCAGAACAATCAATAACGCACCTGACCAGAAAATAAACTATTAATGGGGACACAGAAGCCAAAGCTACTTATAGATACTTAAAAGCAAATTTATTATTATCAGGTATGTTTAATTGGTTGCACACTAGTTTTCCTTTATCTCTGTGTCCTTTAGGGGAGGGAGTACTGCTTCCTTGTATGTGATTGCAATAACATGCACAAACCTTCCTGCTCAGTAAGTTTTAACAGTAGAGCAAATAGTGTAGTGTTTCTTTAATGCCATTTAAACATTCGATTAACTGTACACAGCCTAAAAAAGAATGCCAAGAGAATGAGTGGAATCACTTTTCAATTTTGCATGGATGCCTAAAAGAAAAGCTTAAAGCAGGAAGTAATTCCCAAACACCTTTTTAAGTCAATTCACTTAAATGCATACTACTGCTACTAGAAGATATTGTGCCTGACAAAGTACCTGAAGTCACCAATGTTATTTTCAGCTTCTTCTTGAATTCAGCTATGCAGCTATAGAGCCCGATTTATCATCATACTGTTCTTACTCAGGTGTAATGGTCTGGAGAATCCAGACAATGGCATCCAGTGCAAAAGCGTAAATGGGCTTTGTGTTGGTAACCCGTAGAACATCATAGGTCAGATGATTAACTGCAGTTGCTGGAACTATCAGTTGTAATTAGCTGTTGCTGGTTTTTGTTGTTTTTATGGTTGTGAGTAGTGTTGTAGATGCAAGTTAGCTGACTACATTCTTTCTATTGACTTACCTCGCTCCACTCTATTACTGAAACAAAGTAGATGTAACACCAGCATGATATATGCAACTTGACATTCTAGCAGGCAAGTGTTTTTATTTTAAAAGACCAAATGTAATGTAAAGGAAGGCAAAAATTGGGAGCCAAATTTTCCTGATCCAGGGAATGAATTCTGCTACTTAAGCACAAGCTAAAACAAGATCTCATATCATGCTTTAGCAGACAATGTGATTAAAAGAAAAGGTGTAGGAAAATAAACACAGGTGATCATTAATCATGACTATAGACTTATTAAAGGAGAAAAGAAAAATTAAAAAGTACATAGGCACATAAAAATTGCTTTAGTTATAATCTCTCTTATGTCTTCCCATGTGGAAATCTTCAGTAGAGCTTACACTTTTTCGATGCAGACTTGCTTTTGGAAAAAATTCAAGAACCATATTCTCAGAACTAAAGGGGCTTCCACTTGGCAGTACAATTTTTAAGTCTTTAAGATTGAGGGACATGATCCACCCTACTTTCTCAGAAGGAATAATTCAAGGAAAGCTCTGGGGACATAAATGATCACTAAGAATGCTGAATTTCAATCAATCTTATCATTTCTCTTTATTTGACAAGTTTATCATAAGCCTCCCTGTCCACACAACTAAGTCCACGGTTTACTAACAGAATAAGCCATCGGTATACTATAAACAATTCAGTATCAAATTAAAGTGATGATAATGAAAACATTAATCTCACTTGCTATTAGCAGTATGGCAAAATTCATCTCTGTCGTGCTGAAGTGGAGGGCTGCTTTTCTTGATGTTCTTTGCTTCTGTTTGTTCGGTCTGATTGCTGTTGTTAGTGGCTTGCTGGCAGGGATCAACAGGAAAGAGCTGTGCAGCAAAGCTGAGTGATGGGATCAGAGCATGCTGCTGCTTCTTCATTGCTGAAAATTTTATATTCTTTTCTTCTGGAAAGAGGAAAGCGTATTTCTGACATGGCTTAACAAATTTAAAATATCTGTGTCTGTCATCCTTTCATTTCCTCAGCACCTTCATGAGATTGCTTGGCTAGTTTTAACTTTTTTATAGGTGTTGCGCTTCTATGTATGCAAGCATAGGATTTTCCCTCAACTTGAAGGTTTTCTACTGTTGACTTTGTGACAAGAAATCCCAGAATACATTCAAAGGTATCCTATCTCCAAATTAAACTCAGATTTCCTCTTAGGTTTATCAACATTTAGTAGAATGTTTATAGATTCTACTAAATGTTGATAGTAGAAGTTGAAATCTTAGATTTATCTTCGTGTTCTTGTTTTGTATGTGAATCTATTCTGACTTCATATGTCCTTTGTGGTGTAATCCTTAAGTAGAATCTTTAGGCTTTGTTAGTCTTAAAAGAAGGCATCATCTCTTCTTAATTACTTTTGTAGAGGAGGTTTTTGTCTGCTTGTGATAGAGGAATTGTTAAGCCACTGATACATGAATAACTCATTTTCTTATTTAATTTCTACACTTTATGATGAAACTGGTTACTTAAGGAAGGAGCTGTTTAATTCACCCTGATAATATTTGTGTATCTCATAGCTACAAAAAGAGTATATGTTCATGAGATCCACAAATTCTTTTACCAGGGATTTTCTTTGAGGTAGGCTGATCCTTGCTGCACAGCTCCACCTGCACAATGTAAATTCAGTTTCCTCAGCCAGTAAGCAGAGTTTGACCAACTGTGTAAGAAAATACTCTGTCAGACTAAGAAAATACTCGTCAGAGTAAGAAAATAAGATTCAAAATCATGCTTATGCTGAACTATTCATTTTGAATTGCAACAATTAGCACTGTTTATCCAACGGGCAGGTGAGGAGTCTCAGAAAACTTGATTTGGGAACAGAATGGTTTGCAGCATGTGTATACCACTGTCAACAAGCCTCATTTCACCTCAAAAAACCCCTGAAAAATAGTGTTCAGTACAGTAACAAAAGCCTGAAAAGAAATATGGGCAGTTAATAAGTGTTAAATCCATGTCACCATGCTGTCACTGTATTTGCAGCAGACATGGTCAAATAAAAGCTACCCTGGTTATGTCTCCTGTCTTATACAGGTTTCCCTCTTTGTTTAATGAGTACTATTAAATAGTAAGTAAATGACTTTCTAGTCTTACTAGAAAGAAGAGAATTAAAATTATTCCTTTTTAGCCTTTGTTTAGCCTGTTGTTTAATTAACTTAGTATGATTGCTAGGACAGTATGATTTGGTATTTCCTATATAATTTATTGCTTGCAAATGCCTATTTGAAAGATTTTTCTTGTGGTCATTACACCTTGGAAATGTATCGAAATTGCAGTTATTGACTAGTGTTATCTGGAAATAATTTTTTAACGTATTTCTGAGGTGAGTGAATTAAGAAGCCTTTACAGTCTGATTTTTCCATGCATATTGTTTCCACTCAAGTGTTATGGCAAAGTGATGACAGTGAACGAGACAGCTGGGAGAGAAGGAGGATGTGTCAGAGAAGAAGCATCCACTGTGGAATTCCTCGTGGGCCCAAAACTAGTGCCTCCAGGAGAATATCAATCAGTCTGAAGAGACATATGATATAGATGTGAAAAGATAGTTCTGTTACTGAGATCTTCGATTCCCAGTATGACAGAGTCTCCCGTGCAGAAAAAGAGGATTTTAAAAGAAAAAAAAACAACCAAACAAACAGCAAACAAACAAAAAACAACCTATTGGTTGTTTGACATACTGGGCAGCTACTGGCCAACTGAATTGGTTTCAATCTTCAGTTCAACTGTGCTTCGTAACTTCAGGTACCCACTCGCAGTGCATTCATCTGACACAATCAATCTTATTCCAAAGCAGCTGGTTTGAGTGCTGACTTTATGCTAGTCTACTGTTATGTCTGCAATAATATTAACAATATACATGCGATAACATTAACAATATCATCATTCCCTTCACCCTGCAATTCAGTCTCTTTTTCTACCCACTGTCATAAATTTATTAAACTGAATGTAGTTGTGATTTGTTAATAGACAAAATATTCAAGACAGGTAAGAATATTATAATAATTATCATCATTAGCTTCTCTGCAGATTTAAAAACTTTGTGGAACCAATTAAAGTCCAAGGCCAGAAAAGTTCTCCAGATGTTACTTTGGAGACACCACACTGTACATATTTTCATATTATAATATGCAACTTCTTGCTTCTTGTCTTGATCCTTAAGTTATTTATGTTTAGAAATCTTTTGTTATGAATATGCACATTTCTATCTTTTCACAAGAAAGAGTATTTCATTCTGTAAATATATTTCAGTCTATTTCTGAAATTATATTTCAACAAAATCTGTTTTTTATCAGATGACCCCCTCAGATGCTGAACCATAAAACGTGCTGCCTTCTAACAAATAAATGGGTGCTTAGCAATTCCTTCTCAACCATCCAATGATAATTACATCTGAAGTACTATTCCATGACCTGCAGTTTAACTTAGCAATAGAAAGATTCACACACCCACCCTTTGATTGAAGGCAAGAAATAGTTTAAGCAGACACTAGCTCATCCTTGGACCAAGTGACGTGTCTCTTGTAGGGTGAAAAGGCAACAAAAGCTTTTCTTCACTTTCAGTGTTGTATCTAGTGTTAGAATGTAAAAGCCAAAATGGTTTTCAGCAGAGAATTGCTGCAGGGAAATTTTATGAAGAAGCAAATTACTATAGGATCTTTAAAAATTATTATAATTTTTTATACCACATGTAGTGGTCTGAAGAATCCAATACAAAAGAAGCTTAACATATTCTGTTTGCATTGCAGTGGAAATTTGTACTGCCATCCACTGACTAAGGCTGTAGGGGTCAGGCAAAGCCACCCAGGGCCACCTTCACACAGGAACCATCGCTGGAAAGTCGGTGTCTTTCTGACTTCCAGGTGGTGTCCCAGCAGTCTCACCCAGGGTGAGCAGTCGCAGTAACCCAACACAGCAGCTGTTGCATCCCAGCCAAGTAGCCAGAATCCCTGGCTCCCTGGCCCCTGTCCCTGCCTGCTGCTGGCCACCCTCACCAGGAGCCACCACAGCCCCTCCCTCTCCCATCCACACACAAGAGCTTTGCTGTTGCCGTGATGCAGGTTTTGTAGTACACGTCTGTGTACAGGATGTATGACTTCTGAACGTGAGAAACTAATGGCACTAAATAGAGCTCAATACACTGTAGAGAGCTGCACTGTGCATCTCCCCACGTGGCCCTGCCAATATTCCTCATTTTTGACCTATCGTACTACTCCTATTCTGGTCCTGTCCCTGTCCCCTGCTAGCCCTCTGCTTCCTGTCGATCACATCAAGTAATTATGTCAATTTTTTTTTTTGATTGTTTAATGGTGTAAAATCTAGCTAAATTGCGAAGTCAGAGACCACCATTATTAACTTATTATGCACTTTCAATTCAGGCCTCCAGAGGTAGAAGGTTACTGTTGATTCACCTCAGGAAGGAAGATATCCCAGGGGCCATCTACTCCTGTTCAGTTTTAAATCCCCATCTCTACTTATTCTACGTTCATTTACAATGGTGTGAATTTTCATAAACTGGTCTCCTTATTTGCTTACTCTTTTGCTTTTTTTTTTTTTTACTGGATTTAAAACTACTGCAGGGATGACTAAGGAACTTTTTATTCACTGTATATATTCAATATTTAATACAAAATATAAACTAACCTTACTGTTAATAATTCACAATTTGACATGTCTTTTTCGGGGGGGAACATGTGTCTCAAATAAAGCAATCAACAATCTGTGTTACTGTGTCATGGCTAATTACTTTCAGATTCCAGGGGTCTTTAAAGACTTAGACGTATTTAAAAAACTTTTGGTATAAAATAGATTCTTCTGAGCTTTTGGCAAACTTGCATTTCATATGTTTAACTTCTAAATTACAGTTTTAAATTTTTGCACCAAAACCCCCACAGTTTCATTATGCTTTTTTCTGCTGTGCCTGCAAATACTCTTCCCCTGCTAGGCAAATGAGCTACACAGAGACCAAATAAATGAACTTTTTCCAAATGGGGCTTTCACCTCCAGGATCATTATCGGTAATGCGTGATTCCTACTTACTCTCTTTTGCAGTTTACTAAGTCATTGGTGAGCAGTATTTTATTCAACAGTGTCCTATAAGCTGTTCATCTGTTTGTTTCATCTTCTAGCAGCATTGTTGACAAGTTTGATAAGCTTTGCAGTAACAAGCACTTTAAATAATGCTTTACAATCCCATTTCAGATATCATGCTTCAGGCTGGAATGGGACACTGGGGCTCTGGAAATTGAGAGCAAAGTAATTAGTAAGGTGAAAGCTACTGGGAATGTGGGGCAGTTGAAAAAAAGATTATCAGGGAATTAAACATGTTTCAGATAACTATCCAGATAATAACGAAACGAGGCATTCATTGATCTTAGGCTTTGTGTTGCTTTTCCAGTGTTCTCTATGTAATTCCCATGGACCTCTTAGTCTAGCTGAGCAGGAATAAATCTTTACCTTATTTTACCTCTGAGCAATCATCTTTCTGATTATTTTCCCTGATGATCATGCTCTACCTGCTCTTGGACAGGATGCTGGATACATTCCAAATTTGTATGTCCCTTACAAGATTTTGACCATAACAGTACTTTTTGAAAATTTGGAGATGGGTTTGCTAGTTTGGAGAAAATAAGTATTCTTGTCCTATTGCCCAGGCAAACACAACATCCTAATTTGATCTGCACTATTTACACTCTCCTTGTCACTTTACTGAATTTTTGGTTTAGCTGGAATTTTGAACTGGGAGTAGAAAATTGAGAATACAAAAAAAATGTTGGAACCTCAGAAACTTATTCTGGTGAGATTTCCAGAGCAGGCTTGCAGTCTCAGGAAGTTTGTAATGAGTCTAGTACAATGTTAGTATGTTTTCTAGGAATATCTAGATCCACAGCACAAAATGTAGGTCTCTTAAAACTTCTGTCTACTGAGTAATTGTTTTGTTTCTCTCTCTGTTTGCATAAAGTGACAATAAAGTAGGGTCCTTGGACAGAAAAGTGGGAAAAAGTTGTTTTCCTTTATGGTGCTAGATTCACTCTTTAGACAGAACATTTCTAATTTCAGATAAAATACTATGCTTTTCTGCCTCACATGTAAATCCTTAAAAATTAACAAAATCTTAAACTTTGTACTGTAAGATTGACTACACTTGTATTCTCAGCGTAGGCATGGATTTAGTTCGGATTACTGAAAATAAAGAAGACTCTGGTGCTCTGACAGTATATGTCTGCGATGCATCCTCAGAGCACTCTGTTGCTATGGTAAACTATAATATCAGTATAATGTGCTACCAATAGAGCTATCAATCCAGGAATGTTTTAATGTAATAGATCATTATTAAACAAAATGCTACCCTTCAACCAGGTACTAGTTAATGTCATCCTGTTACCAACTGTCAGAAACGTAATTCCTCAAATACATAGGCTCTTAACATATTTTAAATTGCCATTGCAGAGAAAGAAACTGATTGACAATTAAACACAGCAGAAATATCTTTTCCATATTCCTTCTCCTATAAAACTAAAATTTTTATAATGAGGGATTTGAGATGAATCATGATTTTGGCAAGTATGTTTGTGGTTATTGTAAGAAAACAATGATCGTCACTGGTAGCACCCAAAAGAAATTACATGCTCCATTTCTTTGGGACCTTTTCCATATGGTTTCCCAGCCCCTGTGTACTAGGAGTCAGTAGGGAAATAGATTGTGACTGAAGATCTGAACTAATATTTTACTGAGATGAAAAAGGGATCATTGTTTCAAGCTGACTGCCTACTCAGGTAGACATTGATACTTTGGTGGTGTTCTGTAATTCTAAGATGAGATCCTAGAGAATATTGGCCATTCACAGTTAAAAAGAACTAGACTCTAGTCTATGGGCCACAGGTGTGGAGAAGGCTGCGGATGACAGATTTTCAAATTAGATATTGTGTAGCTTGTCTGCTTCCATCCTCCTATGGAAAGTTTTCTGAATATACGAAGAGAATTTTCTTAGTTTTCATCAAAAATATGCAAGAATATACTTTCTTTACATATGTAGCTGAAAGCAAGAGATGGAGAAACAGTGCAAGTTCTAATGAGAAATCCTACAGTATTGTAATGGAGTTGAAAAATGCATTTTTTCAAAATCATTATAGTCTTTAATGTCACAGGAAGATGGATTTCTGCATTTAGCTCAGAGACAACAGTTTGTATTCCCAAAATGAGAAGGATTGCTTGTACTGTACTTCTTCTAGTAAGGTATTTGCTGCAAACCTTACTCAAACGCTTGACTTAAAGTTAGTAACTGACACTGACAGACTTCACTGACATGTTTGACGCTGAACAATTGGTGAGTCTGCACATGGTAAAAGCTCACAGACCTCAGCATGGAGTCAAATGTCATGATAAAACCCTTTTTTTATTCTTGTCTAATTAAAAACAAAAACAAAAACAAAAACAAAAACAAAAAAAAGGGAAGTTTTAAAAACCAGACAACATCATCACCCAAATATCTCATCAGCAGTTTGTAACTATACTTCACAAAAGCAATTGTATGGGAAGCAAATTAACACCTATCCATCAAGATTGTTTCTAAGTACAGCAGTTCATTTTTTAAACAGTCACTGTTTTGGGAGAGTGGAAAGTCCCACTAATGTCAAGTGCAATACACTGCATTAGTAGCCTAATTGAAACTTCAGTGTAGCAGAAGACTATATTTACAAGGACAAAGTAGATTAGTATTTTTTTTTTTTCTGTAAACAATTGGTATAGGTATATAAATTAAATTACCACACAGAGGTTTCAAAAATGTCAATGGTGCCTCCAGGGAAATGTATATAATAAAGTTCTATTTGGCTAAATTACATGTAAACCTGGGACTCAATGAAGTCAATAGCAAAATCCCTGTCAAGTATAAAAAGACCAGCAGTTTACCTAGAGGGATCTTCTAAGCAAGGAGAGATACTAACTGCATTTGTTAACTAACTTTCTTCTTTAGTGTTGCACACCCTTTGCATGGAGAAAGAGACTCAGGAGGTAAAATTAAGTATTCCTGTAGCTGGCTACAGTATTCACTTCATTATTGAGTTTATTTTCAGTCACGCAATACGATAAGAGAGGGTCAGCCTGCCTTGTTTAAAAAGTTGTACGTGTGTCAATAGGCCAACATCTAGCTGCCATATAAGCCAGCAGTTTGGTTTGATCTCCATTAATGCTCTCTTTTGCCTCATTGGCTCAGTGAAAATCAGCTCCATCAGCTTCCTCCACCAATCACACAAAAACCTCAGCCAGGGGGCTAAGGACCACTTTGGGCAAACGCTAAGGTCAAATCTGATTTGAGACAATAGAAAGTTTTCATTGTCAGTGCCTGAATCTGTAATACCTCAGCTGTGGAGAAATAATGGGTTCTCATTTGGGGGGACATGTGCAGGGACGAAGGTTGTTTAGTATCCAGAGATTTGATGACAGAGCACTGGAACAGGCTGCCCAGAGAGCTGGTGGACTCTCCGTCTCTGGAGACATTCAAAACCCGCCTGGACGTGTTCCTGTGCAACCTGATCTAGGTGAACCTGCTCTGGCAGGGGGTTGGACTAGCTGATCTCCAGAGGTTCCTTCCAACCCCTACCATTCTGTGATTCTGTGATTTCTAATCTAATATTCCCTTTGACGTGTACCTAATAAAATAGCTATGCTTGCATGTAGTTTGTGGGATAAGAAACATATAGCCTGTATAGAAAGCTTCTTTTAAAACGTATACTAAATAAATAGGCAAAAACTCATTCCGCCTAATAATCAGAGGAATGTAATTAATCTTCTGAAAGTAATTTATGGACACTATCATCAGCTAAGTTTAATGCGTATAGTGTCACTAATATAGACAAAGACATTTTAACTGACATGAGCTAACCACCCTCACACATCTTTTTATATAAAGGTTTAGGAATTCATTTAGACTGATAGCATTTATGTATTCACATTTTTTTATCTCCTCTCTGCACTTTCTATTAGATTGTAAATTCCAGCTTTTATTTGGGGGACATGGATAGTAAAATTATTTTTTAAATGTGAAAACAAGAAATTGACAGGCTGATACTGAAGTTTTCCTACGCTATTTGTTTCATCCCAGTCCAACTACGTTGGGCCCGGGAGGGGTTTGTAATGATTCTAAGTGTGAGATTTAGACACAAACGAGGTCAGATACTGCTCACTGCAGGTTTATTGTTATTCTCCAGCAACAGTCGCTGAGGCAAGCGATAGAGTAAAGGCAGGAGTAGAGAAAAGGCAGAAAGGAGAAGCAGTATTACAGAGCACAGCAAGAGTATAGTCACCACGACAGGCCCGAGGGCATCCCGACGGTCCTCTGGAGTTCAACGACGTCCCATAGATCCATGGTTCTCAAGTTGTGACCGTGGTGAGGGTCCCAGTAGTCATGGGGCACAGCACCAGCTTATAGTCTCTGTCGACTCGTAGTTCGATCAATCAGCATGCAGGTCATTTTGGCTCGACCAACCATCATTTGTCATCGTCGCCGTATGAGCTCTTCCTGCCCTTGTTGCTTGGGCAGTGCTTGGTTCAGCACAGTCATCGTGCCACAGCAAGTTTGGGGTAGACACTTCGTTGGCACATATGCCACATAGGCAGCAGCAGGCGAACTTCGAGACATCTTCCTGTTGGTCTGCAGAAAGTCTGCAGAAGCTTCCCATTGGCCTGCAGAAAGTTAAGCCGCAAACCGACGGGAAACCTTGCAAACCTCCCATCAGTTTGGAGAAAATTAAGCAAGCTTTGAGACAGTTACTTTTAGGTTCAAGTCTCTCACACTATTTGAAAAGTGAAGCCTGTTGGCATGTGCCATCTAGTACATATATAAATGTGCATGTGAACGTACCAGAGACTTAAGACTAGGCATATTTTGCACGTTTGCTCCCTCCAAATTCTTTTCTAAAATATAAACCTACTCTATTTTTTTCCATAAATTCATCTCATTCCATTCTGTGTGGACTAGTGTAGGATTATGATTGTTCACTCATCATGTGAATGAATTCTGCAAAAAAAGAAATAATTTGAATATAGCTGGAAAGAAAATCAGACACTTATGCATAACATGATTAAGCTCATTTAGAAAACCATGCAAACTCACTGATTTTTCCTGCTAAAATGCAAGAATGAAAGTTCCCAGTGTTGATTCATTTTATATCATTGTTTAATCTGAAAATGAAAGTAGCCACAAAAAAAAATAAAAAATAATACTTTGTTAGACAGGACAAAAGAACATATCTTGTCTCATTTTCTTTTTATTCTTGGACATTATTCTGTCGTTCCACTTTTCCTAGCCAAAATAGTTTAGAAAGCTTTTGAATAATTAGCAAAGAATTTTTTTAGTTCTCTTGTTCTGTAACTATTTGGTGGCTTCACCAAATGGTCATGCCTAGAGTATTGTAGTGCCTATACAGTGTAGCGAATCAGGTGAAGTGCAATGCTGTCACGGAGCTTCACAAAATCAAATTTAGACAGGTGATAAACTTAAAATAAACTTTATTCTAACCAGAATTGTTTAACAGAGAACAAATAAGAAGTGAGGTAAATCAAAATCATTTAACACTCTGACATTAATAACAGGTTCAGAATGTACGAGGAAATTAATACTGCACAACTTAAGAATTCTTAAGCTTTAGAAATGATGATTCAGAATGTGCACAATCACTCACCTATCAGATGAGGGCTCTCAACCTGTACAGGAGGTGAACTGTGGAATGGCGTTCCAGCCCACAGGGAGAGTCCCCCACTGTAGATACGCTGCTCTGAGGAGGGCCATCCAAAAATGGCTCTCTCATAGGGCCTCGTTTATACCCTATTTGAATGTGAACTGTGGTTATATATGGTCAAGTAGCTCCCCCATTGGCTGAAGACCCCAACCTGTCAACTGAAAAGTGTATGCACTGACCACCACTGAGTGGGCATAACAAGAATTGTGGGCTTTTGCCAGGTCTTTGCTAAGCCTTTGTCAGGTCTTTATCAGATCTTTGTCAGGGCTTTGTCCTGGCAGGTGCATCTGCCAGAAATGCAAACATGTTACAGAACAGAAGAACTAATATTAATCATGGGAAAAACTCTATAAATATATTCAAGAGGAAAGCTCACACGGAAGTGTTTGTAAAACACTCAGTTCTCTGGAGGTTACTGGATAGACGTTTACAAAAGTTTGAAGAAAAAATTAGCAGTTCTGGTATAAGTCTTTTTCACAGTGCTTATCTGACACACAATATGATCAATTTTGGTGAACGCAAGCTGTCAGTTTGGAAATTAAGCCTACAACTTTCTGATGGAAAACTCTTTTTATATGCATAATGCTGTGACAATCTTCTATGAATCTTTTCATATGCAGCTGGTTCTACTTTTCCCCAGTACCTGAGTGCTGGTGAGATGAACAATAACAAATATTTAACAATTACAGTAGAAAAAATCCCAGCTGTTAATAATATTAGAGCTTTATTAGCTAGACAACAGGTTGTGACAGGTTTTGGAAGTATAGCACACTTGAAGTTGCTTTAGACTGTTCTCATCTAAGGGTATT
Organism: Stercorarius parasiticus; assembly: GCA_013396915.1. NCBI lineage: Eukaryota > Metazoa > Chordata > Aves > Charadriiformes > Stercorariidae > Stercorarius > Stercorarius parasiticus. The sequence continues at coordinate 111,257 of VWZL01001515.1, read as the reverse complement.
CTTTTGTAGAAAGGCATGACAACTCTTATAGCAACATTTTCACAGATAAGTACTGGAGAAATTTTACACCCAGATGCGAGGCACCTGTGGTCCCTCCAAGCTACTTGGACCTTTTTGCCAGCACAAAGACACAGTTGTCAGTATAATACATGGAAGTGTTTCTATTGAAAACAACCAAAAAAATGCTGAGATCTTAAAAAAAAAAAAGCAATCTGCAATTTCAACCAGATTTTCAAATTTAAAACAAAGAATTATGTGAAATATGTATGTTTTAGTCCAAACATAACTTCTAAGTAATAAAAGGGAAGTAGTATTATCTTTCCCAGTGAGCAAATAATTTCCTAACTACTTATCACCGAATTGTCACACTTCCCTGTGCAATATCTGCTACAGACTAATAATGAAGAAAGGATATACAAATAAAAAGGTCTACTATAACAATTCCTGCATTTTATCATGCATATTGAGTGACAGACCACAGCTAAACATGAATATATATGACAGTGTCTTTGATAGTCATTCACTCTTAGGTTGTACAGAAACTTTAAAGACGTTTGCATTCTTCAGCCCCTTTCGTACACTACTTAGAGGGAGGTAAATTGCAAGTCACGGATTGACAACTATTATCTTCTGGAAAGACTCAGCCATGAATGTTCATACAAAGGCATTTGTCCACAGTAACAGCTAAAGAAAGAAACTAAAAAAAGTTAAAAAAATATTTTTCCATAATACGAGAAGTTGAAGTAGCTTTCAATAACTTTCACAGCTCTCTGTTGATAAAGTAACCACTTACAGAGGAATTAAACAGATAAGTAAGTGCAGAGTCAGATGCAATGAGACAGAATTTGTAAGACTACTAGCGCAAAAAAATGGTTTATTATCTTTCATTTTGTGCTATATACTAAAGGCTTCTATTCCTGTGTGTTTTATGATTTAGCGCGTGAACATAAACATAAAGCTATGTGTTACCTTATTTAAGTCCAGGATTAGCACTTTCCAGAAGAAAATACTTGTCTTGTCTTTTCTTTATAATGTAAAATACATCAGGAAGCACAGGAATAATATAGCTAACAAAAACATGCATTTGAGTAAACTTTTATGAAAACACTGCTTTCAAAAGAAAAATGGCTTTTTACTAAATGTATTTTCATGAATCTCTCAAATATTTTTAAAGCAGAAGAGAAAATTAGACTTGATAGGGCACAGAGTTTACTGTATTGAAAGACTCCTAGGAACACACATATTTTTTCACTGTATTCATTGTTTGCAGTTGAAACCTAAACTCTCAAATAATCTTGGACCCTTAAGGATCTGATTGTAAACTCTATCCAGAACCATCTGCAACTTACCTTGACTGTCATTTTTCTTCATTTCTTCTGAACAGTCTTTGCTCACCGTTATGTCCAAGTGTAAAAGCCCTATATAGAGCACAAGAAAGTCAATACCCTTAAAGACTATGGGTCTTAAGATTCTTCAGCAAAGAGACGGAATATGACTGGCTTGTTTTCTGGTACAGGATTTTTTTTTTTAGGACAGCCTAAAAGTATTCATATATTTTAGCACAGAAGATCCTATTAATCAAAGATGACCTGCAGCCCAATGAAGTCAATTAAATTTATATGACTGTTTCATGCTCCAGCTCTTCCTCCTCTGCTGTTTTCTTGCCATTTGTCATCAGGGAAAAAAAAAATCAAAACCGGAGACCTCATTTTTAGGTTGTTCAGCCCATGAGCTCCACTGTATTAACTCTATTGCCAGGAAGGTATACACTTGAAATTGACAATTCCATATACTCAAAAAGCACAGCTTGATCCCTCAAACAGATGTATCAGAACAATTAGGTGAATACTGACAAAGACGCAGGAAGGTAATCAAGGGCAAAAGCATCTCAGTAAGGTTTCCACATTGTTGAAAACAGAGTCATTAACTGCAAATGCAAAATTCCATTTGAAAACCTACAAATTACACAGGTCTGTAATGAAAGAAGTAAACCAACAAACACTAGATGAAAGAGCTTTTGAGAGAGACTTCTTTTCTTGCCCACTTCTGCCTTACCATTTGAACAACTGAAGGGTCCCAACCACAGTGCTTTAGGCAAATATTATTTTCATATATATGTTTCATATATAAATATAATAATCCATCATTCCTTATCCACAGATGTATTTATTCTTGTTGCTGCTATCCTTAATCATCCACACAACCCCTAAAGAACTAATAAAATGGGAATTTCGTATAAAGAAATTAATTTATCATTTTAATTTTCTCTAGTTTCAGGACTGTCACACAGAAAAACTATTTTCATTTTGGTTAGGTTTTTTTTTATTTTATTTTGTTGTATACAAGAAATTGCTATTGCATTTAGAGGTTTTGGTTTGCATCTGTTTATTTTTATACAAAGTATAAATCTGAAGTAATCAAGGTCTCTCAGCTGCAAAGCTAATATTGTGTGACATAACAAAATCAGAGCCCACACATAAAACTCTACATTCTGACCATATCTATTGTCGCTTGCACAGTGTGTCTTTTGGCTTCTTGGTTTCTTTCTTTTTCTCTTTTTTCACTGTAATAATACTTTTTCTATATCTGTTCCACCTTCTCATTGGAATATAGTAAAGCTGGACATTCAGTCCTTGGGACACAAGCACCTAAATCCATGGTGGAGCTTACACTAGGTGTTACAGAGAGCGAGGGCTACAGTTTGCTTATCCTGAAGTCTTCCTTAAATAAACTCATAATGGAATAATCATGAGACTCAAGACAGATGTGATTCTAGTGTTAGCACAGAGACAGAACTTCCATTGCTTAAATATACTAAGGAAAAAAATAGAGTCCAAAAGAAAATTAAAAAGCACTTGCCCACACAGATTTTTTTATGGATCTAACACTTACTTAGAAGTTTCACACATTTATATCAAGTCAACTGAAAACTTTTCTGAGTTTTCAGTTCTGTAATGGTAACAATACCTTAGAAATATACTATTGCCATTACGATGTCATTTGCTTGAGCAGGCAGATGCAAGAAAATATGTTATTAATGATTCTTCCTTCTCATAATTGCAGAATACATAAGTTATACTTCTTTATATTAAGATTTTTAGGAAAGGTGACTTCAACTTCCATTTTACATTCATTTGTGAATACTGCTTAGCTATAACAGCATAATAGCAAATGAAAGATTTTCCTGCTCACTCAAATGCTGCTTCGTCAGTGTTTTGTAATAAACTATGTCAGATTCATTTTAACATGGCCGTAAACATCAAGAGCATAACAACATTCAGAGCAGCTTGCCCTATTATAAATTCCCTGTCCTATTCACATTTCCTTGTGTATCAAAAAAGCCTGACTAATACTGGTTCCTTGCATGCCAGGTGTATTTATGAGAACCAAAAAAGTTTTGTTGGTTGTCTGCATATTTAAACCAACATATATGCCATTTCAAACCTTCACATTTGAACACATGGACTCCTAAACCACTTCTGTTGCAAATTCAGACTGCTTTTGTCAGCTTTTTCATGAAAGGAGTCAAAATGTCCTGATGAATCTGAGCTTATTGCTAGGAAATGTTAAGTATTGGGTTCATTTCCACTTCATCACTTACCACTGTGGACTTGGCAGTTTCAAGCTACCAGTGTGAATATTGTCTGTATGCATAATGTATTATATATAATGCAGTATATACAATGGAAATGAACAAAGACATGGTACAAAGACATCCATCTGGCTTTTTTCCTCCCTCCTCTTTGTTTTCAACAATGGTGTTTGGAGCTCTCAGCAAAGGACAGAGATATTGAGACATGGAGACTACATGACTCAAGATTAACTCTTCTACAGGTCCCGAAGCACCTGCACAAAGCAATCTGGCTCCCTTCTACAACCTCTTCTGTGGCTACACAAGGCTCCAGTACGAGGACTATACTTCAAACAGATGTATGAACTATTGGTGAAGTTCCTTTAAAAGTGATGCTAAAACCCATCAACTACATACACGTAAAGCATAACCCTAAACCTCATGTTTTACGACTATTACAAGATACTATAACAACATATTCCTCTCTGTACTTTTCAAAATGAATCTCAACTACTTTAACAAAATTTCTTCCTTGCTGCATGTACTTACGGCCCCAGATTTCATGGTAAGAGCATTATCTTGTGCTTTTAATGGCATTTTTACCTTTCAAAGGGCTAGTGTCATAAATTTTGTTTCATTAAAGCATGTCTGTTGTAAACACCTCTTAGAAACAAAGCTTTTGCCATTCATGGTTTTCAAGGAAAGGAAAAAAAAGATTAGCAATTTTTAATTTTACAAAATATTTGAAAAGTAGCCACAGAAGAGGCTTTTATTTCACTTATGTTAGTCAAAATGGGTTTAATTGGAAAGAGATGGCATTTTGACAAGGCATTAGTCATAGAAGAAGAAAATTATGAGAGAGAGTGAATGCACCTCAAATACTTGAAGTGATAGATGAGCATTTTCCATATCTATAGGAGAGCATCTTATGCCTTTGTGACTTTCTCTCTTGGCACCCTGAGAGTAGATCAAAGAAAGTCAGTCCCTGGTCAAAAGCTTAGACAATGAAATTTTTCTTACAGGTATTTCCTGAAGAAATCAAACCATTATGCATACATGGAAAAAGTGAAGGACAGAAAGTAGATAAGGTACATTAAAAAAAAAAAAAACAAACAAAAAACATAAAACCATTTACAAATTTAAACATAAGTAGTTCTGAACATATTTAACACATCAGTAAATTATAATAATCAATATCATGGTTAGTAATAACAGATGAGGCACTGGCAGCTAGAAAACTTTTAGTACCAATAATGGTGTGTATTAAGAAAATAGCAAGAAAACAGCATGTGTGTATCATGTGTAAAGAGACTCATACTGTAACAATGAAGGGTTAAAACCCAATTCTTTTTTTCTCAATATGTTTCATAATACAATTTAAACTTTATAGCAGGAACTGCTTCCCTGAACACTTAAAGATAAAACCTTATACATTCATTTTACAACCTCTTTTCTTCTCCCAACCACCTCTGTCCTTACCTTTTACTCCCAAATCTTTCCCCCTCAATAGCATTCCTATTATGTCAATAAGTTCCAGTTATTCTCTTCTTGAAGGACTCTTCCCTGGGCTTTTTGCTCCTCTTTCATCCTAAGGTTTGCCTTTTGCTGCCCTCCAGGAGCCTCTCTCCCTGTTTCTTGCTCTTGAGATCCTTATTTACAGCTCCTCTCTTCTAAGTTAGAAGCAGTGCTTGCAAAGATAGCATAAGCTATCTACAAACAGAGAAGGCAACTGTTTAACAGATTATCACATTATTATTTGTAAAAAGCGTTCTGATTTCCAGTTTATATATGGCAACAAGAAGACTGCAGCCTTGGGAAGTAAACTATCACATTAGTAACTCAACTATTACACAAGTGTCATACATTTCTTCTAATAACAAATAACAGAATGCCTCATTATGTCTAGATTTCAACATTTGACCATAAAATGAGAAAGAGGGAGGTGACACAGGCTCTTTTCCTTATCCTTTCATTTCACACACAGTGCTCATACAACCATAGAATTAAGATTTTGATCACACTAAGGCTCTGTTTTACGGGTACCCTGAATCTTAACTAGGGTTTGCAACTCAATTTTGAATTCTATGAATGAAAAGTGTGATAAAAATGCTGAAGGTTATTAATTATTATTAAATCAGTGCAATTAGGGGAGACAAATGAGCTGAGGATTCCCATCTCTCTTACGCTGACTTACATATCAATTGCCTGTACCATTTCTATTGAATAAATTTTCAGTAAACTCAAGACATCATGAATAGATGTGTGAGTACCCTTTAACCAAAGAATGAATGTCACTTATAATTTTTAACTCTTAACTATGCCTTAATGAACAGGCATTGCAGATCATCTACCTCATTCCCAAACGATGCTGCATTAAAAATAGGTGGGCCCCATTCTCAGCAGATGCATCCAGTATTTTCACCTCCCTTGACTGAAAAATTACTTACTTCTCTGGAGATATTACCCTTTAGGATTCTCACAGAGAAAGGGACAGAGATAAGATGTACAGGAAAATGAGGGATATTGGCATTCTACAACTTACTTTCCACTTGTCTTACTACCTTCCTTGTTCTGCCAACATGTACCGGGACACTCACAGGTTCACTCTTTCTCGCAGAGAGTCTGTCACTTCTGGGATAAAACACCGTTTGTGTCACCTCAGCATAGTTGTGTTGCTTGTGAAAGAAGCCAGGAGTGAGGGCTGGAGCGCAGGATCCATGATCCCAGTGCAGGAGCCTCCTGTGTGGCAGTAGAGCCTCCAGTATTCGCTGAACTGGCAGCGGGTGCCAAGACCTTTACTGCAAGACAGGCATACCCTTCCACTTGTTGTCAGGTAGTCATAAGTCTCCATGGGGCTTCTTTTCCTAGGTATTACCTCCACAAGAAGGAAACTGTGGTGGCAAAGGGAAGAAAAATGGGAAAAAAGGAAAGAGAGAGAAAAAGGGGACAGGAGAAGAGGCAGAGGAGAGTGGCTAAGGGGAGAAGGAGAGAGGGAAGCCTTGTTACTGTGCCACAATGTTTCATAATATTACATGCCCTCTTGCAAGATCTTTCTTCAGACGCGGCCTATGTAAAAGGAAGGGTGGAAAAAAAAGAAAAAAAATACGAGAGATGTGTTTGTAATTAGAATCATAGAATCATAGAAGGTTTGGGCTGGAAGGGAACTTGAAGATCGTCTAGTTCCAACCCCCTGCCATGGCCAGGGACACCTCCCACTAGACCACATTACTCAAAGCCCCATCCAACCTGGCCTTGAACACCTCCAGGGATGGGGCATCCACAACTTCCCTTGGCAACCTGTTCCAGTGTCTCACCACCCTCACACTAAAGAATTTCTTCCTAATATCCAATCTAAATCTGTCATCTTCCAGGTTGAAGCCATTAACTTTCATTCTATCACCACATTCCCTGCTCCCTCTCCTTCTTACCTGTAGACCCCCTTTAAGTACCGGTACGCTGCTATAAGGTCTCCTGGGAGCCTTCTCTTCTCCAGGCTGAACAACCTTGGCTTTGTCAGCCTTTCTTCACAGGAGAGGTGCTCCAGCCCTCTGATCATCTCCGTGACCCTCCTTTGGACCCACTCCAACAGGTTCATGTCCTTCTTATGTTGGGGGCTCCAGAGCTCTATGCAGTACTCTAGGTGGGATCTCACCAGAGTGCAGCAGAGGGGGAAAATCACCTCCCTTGGCCTGCTGGCCACACTTCTTTTGACGCAGCCCAGGATACAGTTGGCTTTCTGGGCTTTGACAAGGGCGCGCTGCTGGATCATGTTGAGCTTCTCATCAACCAACACACCCAAGTCCTTCTCTGCAGCTCTGCCTTCAATCCATTGTCTGCCCAGCCTGTACTTGCGCTTGGGACTGCCTTGACCAACGTGCAGGACCTTGCACTTGGCCTGGTTGAACTTCATGAAGTTAGCATGGGCCTGTGTCTCAGGCCTGTCCAGGTCCTTCTGGGTGGCATCCCTCACCTCCAGTTGACCACACCATACAGCTTGGTGTCATCAGTAAACTTGCTGAGAGTGCACTCAATGCCACTGTCCATGCTGTCGACAAAGATGTTAAACAACCCTGGTCCCAGTACCGACCCCTGAGGAATACCACTCATCATTAGTTTCCATTTGAACATCAAGCCATTGACCACAACCCTAGAGTGTGACCATCCAGCCAGTTTTTTATCCACCAAGTGGTCCATCCACCAGATGACTCCAATTTAGAGACCAGGATGTCATATGGAACAGTGTCAAACGCTTTGCCCAAATTCTAGTAGATGACACCTGTTTCTTTCCTCTTTTCCACCAACCCTGTAACCCTGTCATAGAAGGTCACCAAGTTTTCCAGGCATGTCTTCCCCTTGGTGAAGCCATGTTGGCTGTCACTGAGTTTACAGGAGGATCTGCTCCATGCTATAGTGGGTCTTTCTTTTTGCCCTTGTTGAAAGTGGGGGTTATGTTTCCCCTTTTCCAGTCACTGGGAACTTCTCCAGCCTGCCGTGACTTTTCAAATATAATAGAAATTGCCTTAGCAACCTCATCCACCAATTCCCTCAGACCTGAGGATGGATTTCATCAGGTCCCATGGGCTTGTGTACCTTCAGGTTCCCTAGGTAGTCTCGTACTTCGTCTTCACCCCCAGTGGGTTGTTCTTCATTCTCACAGTCCCTGCTATTGCCTTCTATGACTTGTGCAATGTGGTTAGACCATTTGCCAGGGAACACAAAGGCAAAAACATCATTCACTACCTCAGCCTTTTCCATACCCCGGGTGACCACATCTCCTGTTTCCTTCTGGACAGGACCCACATCTTCTCTAGTCTTCCTTTTATGGATGCTATACTTTAAAGAAGACTTTCTTGTTGCCTGATGTCCCTGGCCAGACTTAATTCTATCTGGTCTTTAGCTTGCCTAACCTGATCCCTGGCTGCTTATACAATTTCTTTATATTCCTGGCTGCCTGTCCTATTTTCCACACTCTGTAGGCATCTTTTTTGCTTTTAAGTGTGCCCAGGAGCTTGTTGTTCATCTGTGCATACCTCCTCATGTTTTTGTCTGACTTCCTCTTTCCTGGGATACATCACTCCTGAGCATTGGAGGAGGTGATCCTTCAATACTAACCAGCTTCCTTGGGCCCCTCTCCCCTCCTGTGCTTTATTCCATGGTACTCTGCCAAGCAGATCCCTCAAGAGGCCAAAGTCTGCTCTCCTGAAGTCCAGTGTAGTGATCTTGTTCCTTGCTGTCCTAAGGATCCTAAGGATCTTGAACTCTACCATTTCATGATCACTGCAGCCAAGGTTTTGTCATCCTGGTCAAGTAGCCAGTAGCAGACCCCCACTGTTACTTCACCTGCCCCTGTGTTCCCTTTAATCCTGACCCATAAACTCTCTGTCAGCTCTTCATCCACACCCAGGCAGAGCTCCAAGCACTTCCGCTGTTCATTGACATAGAGGGCAACACCCCTTCCTCATCTCCTATCTATCCTTCCTAAAGGGTATCCTTCCTATCCTTCCCCCGCTGCCTATCCTTCCTAAAGAGCTTGTATCCTTCCATTCCAACACTCTAGTCATAGGAGCCATTCCACCATGTCTCCATGATGCAAATGAGATCACAGTCCTGGAGGCATGTGCACGTCTCTAACTCCTCTTGTTTGTTCCCCACACTACGTGTGTTTGCATAGAGGCACCTAGGTTGGGTCCCCACTGAAGCTGACTTACCGGCTGGAGTTGCTATAGTTACTTTGTGCTGCTCTCCAGGTGGCCTTCCTTTGAAGTGCTTTACCCGTGTTTCCCTGTTGCCTCCTATTACCTCAGGAGCCCCTGGCACATCTCCATAAGACTTCGCGTGTGCTGCAGTGTACGCAGTACANCATCTTGGAGCAACAGGCTGAGGCCCCTCACTAGCACCCCATCCCTCAATCCTTGGTGTGTTGTCCTTCAACCTGTCATGGACAAGCCTGATAATACCCCCCTTTTACCCATCATGTCTAGTTTAAAGCTCTGTCAATGATCCCCGCTATCTCATAAGCAAAGACCATCTTCCCCCTTTGAGAAAGATGAACCCCACTTGATGCCAGCATGGCCGTCCCATTGTCAAAAAACCAAAAATTGTGATGGTGACACGAGACACGGAGCCATGTATTAATAGACTGAGTGTCTCTGCTTCTTCCAGTGTCACTGCTTATAACAGGAAGAAGAGAAGAGAAGAGAAGAGAAAAGAGAANTATCCTTCCATTCCAACACACCAGTCATAGAAGCCATCCCACCACGTCTCTGTGATGCCAATAAATCATAGCCCTGCAGGCGCGCTCACGTCTCTAACTCCTCTTGTTTGTTCCCCACACTACGTGTGTTTGCATAGAGGCACCTAGGTTGGGTCCCCACTGAAGCTGACTTACCGGCTGGAGTTGCTATAGTTACTTTGTGCTGCTCTCCAGGTGGCCTTCCTTTGAAGTGCTTTACCCGTGTTTCCCTGTTGCCTCCTATTACCTCAGGAGCCCCTGGCACATCTCCATAAGACTTCGCGTGTGCTGCAGTGTACGCAGTACATCTTGGAGCAACAGGCTGAGGACCCTCACTAGCACCCCATCCCTCAAACCTTGGTGTGTTGTCCTTCAACCTGTCATGGACAAGCCTGATAATACCCCCCTTTTACCCATCATNCCTATTACCTCAGGAGCCCCTGGCACATCTCCATAAGACTTCGCGTGTGCTGCAGTGTACGCAGTACATCTTGNAGAAGAGAAAAAAAGAAAAGAAAACCTGCATCGCAGATTCCCTTACTAACCGTTGAAGGCTCTGAGGTCTCTTAATCACCCCTGGGCTATGTGTTGCAACTTCATGGAAGAGTAGCAATGGGTAGTAGTCCGAGGGCTGTGCCAGGCTAGAAAGTTTCCTAGTGACCTCCCTAACCTGGGCCCCAGGGAGGCAGCAGACTTCCCTAAGAGAAGGGTCTGCCTGCATTATTGGACTCTCTGTTCCTCTCAGAAAGGAGTCACCTATAACTGTAACCCTTCTCTTCTTCCTAGTGGAGGTGGTCGTTATACGGGGGTAGGCCTTTCCGGTCCTGGCAACTTGTCTGGTGTAGTTGGACTGTCATCCACATCATCCATTGAGTGCCCTACCTCATCCAGAGCCTGACACCTATTGTACAGAGGCACCTGGGTAGACAGTGTGGGCAAGGAGGGGATTCACTTGCAGCCCCTAGCATGGACTTGCCTCCATTCACATCTTTCCATCAAGTCACCATTTTCTGCTTGGTGTTGAGAGAATATGGAATCCCCTTGGTCTTGGATGTTTTCTGGTGCTTGTCCCTGTTTCTCTCTCAAGGAGGTCAGAGTGTGATTCCAACAGTCTATCTCTTTCTTGCACTTTCTCATGTTCCTTAGCCTTTCTACTTCCTCTCTTAGCTTTGTCACCAGACTGAGCAGATTGTCCACCTGGTCACACCTCACACAGCTGTCTTCCCTGCTATCATTCATTATCCATGTAAGGTTGTGACACTTCCTGCAGCCTGAGGCCTGAGTGGCTGCATGTTTCCATGGGAGCTCTGTCTGGGTGGCTACATCTACTCTGGCAAGTGCAGAGGATGTAGCTTTCTACCGGGCAGAGACCATAGCTAAATTCCCTCTCACCACCCACTTGAGCTGGCAGAACTTTCTACGCCCTTCCTGCATGCCCTTCTGTGCCGACTGATGTGCCATCCCCTGTCTGACATGCCACCCCCTGTTTTCCATCCTGGTCACCGCGCTCCTGGTCGTTCACGGTCCCCAGGGCTGGCTTTTATGGGAGTGGGTTTGGCTGCTACTGCTGGCCCACCCCATCCTCGTCAGCTGCCCCCATGTGAGCCACGGGCTCCCTGTGGGTCCCTGCACTGACCAGGCCTTTCCCCGCCTCAGAAAATCTCAGGAAAAGCCCCTTTTGTTTGTGATCACCCAGCTCCACTGCAGACATGCCTGCACCGGAGACATTCATCTTGGTGAGAGACAAGCAAAAAATAAATGTTTAATACTTTCTTCTCACAAATAGAATTTTTTCAACACAATTTTAGGTTCATTAAACAAGACAGCTAAAGATAACATGACATATCTGACCTTTTTTTCTTACTGATTCTATGTTAATGTAAACCTTTAGGCAATCAACACAAGCTCTGCAATCAAGCCTGTATTGTTTTATTCTGTTTTCTAAATATAATGCTTTGTGGAAGTAATCTTGGCCATAGGCTTAAGAGTTGCAGAGTTGTTCTTTTATATGAAGGTTCATACTTTTACTCCATCTCTTCAGAAGTGTTTGACAAAAGCATCTTCAGGGGCACCCCCACATGACCCATCTTGACCTCTAAAGACAATCAGCTAATTTTCCAATGTGAGTGCTGACAGAATGCTGCACCTGGTGTTTTGCAGAGATGCAGGGATTGTCTGTCATATCTCACAGAAGTTCTTAATATGAAAGAGAAAGAGTGTTAAATAAGAAATGAAAATCATTACCTTTGTTTTCCTTCCCTTCCCTTTGACACCCCATACCTTACATGTTCCAGAACACTTCCTAGAAAAATTTCATTTAAGAGCACAAAAAAGGAGGTCCAACATCTTGTGTCTTTCTTTGGTACTGTCTGCCTTCAGCCTCCCTCAGTTCCAGGCTGCCAAAAGACTATTTCTTAATCTCTATCTTCCCATTCCTTTATGGAGTATATGTTTACCTTTATATTATTGAAAAAGAAGGGAAAGAAAAAGGTACATCTGTCTAGACAAGAAGTCTCTGTGCTGGTTTCATCTAAGTTTGGAACCAGAGGGCTCCCATCCAGTCCCAGGAAAGGGAAAGGCAAGAAAGGATGGCCACAGAGCAAATTTTCCATATAGTGATATAACTGCTCATCGCAAGTACCAGATATTGTTTTGTGACATAAAATTCTATTTCCATGACAAAATTCTGTATTTTATTAATTTCATTATATAATCTGTATTTTATATTTTATTATATCATATTAATAATACTAATAAAATAACAATCCATACAACTAAAACTATTATAATAACTATAAAAATATCTATAATAATACAGTTCTGTAATAGAAAGATATATGAAGAAGTTATTTTTTCCAAGGGTTGTGAGAAATCTTCCTAAGCTCTACCTTGCCTTTTCAAATATGGCTGTGGAAAGAGCAATGGGATGACATTTAGGGAAAAAGGTCAAGGAAAGTGGAGGTTTTTTTGCTATGTTTAATTTACTGCTATGCTAAATTTATGGCTTTTCAGGAGAATTTACAACAGTTTCTTTTAAAAAAAGAGTCAAAATTCTCTTTCTGTAAGAAATAAGATGGGTTCAGAGCACCATCTCTCTGGTTTACCCATTGGGGACCAGCAGTTTTATGGAAAACGTGGTTAGAATTAACAAAGGTTACAATCCTGAACTGAGTTAACACATTCTGAAATAAGAAAAAATGGGAACATTTCTCCATTTGCAAAGGAATAATTCCAAATATAAAGTAAATTCCCTGAACTCTGGGGACACTTCCATTTGTTTTAATTTGGTTTTGGTTTTGGGTTTTTTTTAGAGAGTTTTGGTATGGGTTTGAACTATTCTGACTAAACCAGCAAAAGAAATAGAGAAGGGAGAATGTATTTTCCTCCATAGAAGTGGCCTTTTTTTTTTAATTTGTTTCCTAAAGATACTGCACCAGGTCTTTCTTTTCAAAAGAATTTCAAAGTTCTCTGTATCTCATCACAGCAGATAAGAATGCACATTTGTTTCAATTATATGGAGATTAGGGTTCAGTGAAATAGAAAGAAAAAAAAAAGAGGAAATATGTGATATGAAAATGTGACCTGAACAATTGTATTTTAACCATGAAATAAACTGAGCAGCAATGCAGGTAATGTAAGGTCCTCAGTGAAAAGCTTCAAACTGTACATACTTCCAAATTCAGCTGATATATTAAAAAAAGAAAAAAAAAAGGAAAAATGAATTTGATAGGAAAATCAATTTTAAAAGTAAGATGGGAGGGCTGACCCTCAGCTTGATTTTCCAATATTTTTTTACAGATGTTTGGTAAGTAGTTACACTCAGGATGACCAGTTGCCCTGTGCATGTAGCACAGAAATGAATGAATTTCAGAGCCTACATTTTCAGGGGGTTTTGATGTTGTTTTGGGGTTTGGTGGTTTTACTGTTTTGTTTTTTGTTTGGTTGATTTTTTTGTGAAACCCTGAAAATAGGATCATGCTTTTTGGTTTTTGCTTATTTTTTTTTACCCCCTAAAAATTAAAATATAAACCCAAAGCTCCAGGACGTGTTTCTTTAAGAAAACATACTCAACTTTTCTCGAAATTCCTGAGTATAATGAATACCACACTGACCATAGCTCTAATTCTGGTATCATGTTTTTGTGACTGTGATTATGTTATGCTCCCACAAATGTGTAAGAATTTCCAACAGCATCATTATGTTACACTTCCCAATTCCTGTTCTTAAAAATCATCTGTGCCTCTGCTGCATCTATTTATTGATGCTCCTTGAGCAGTTAACGTGTAGGTTCTAGCTTATGGGACAGCCCACAGTCATACAATCATAGAATCATAGAACAGCCCAGGTTGGAAGGGTTCTTGAAAGGTCATCTGGTCAAACCTTTTGTGGGAAAGGAAGCTTGAATGAGATTATCTACCACCCTGTCCAATCGCATATTGAAAAGCCCCAGTGATGGGGATTCTACCATGTCCCTGGGGAGGTTGTTCCAGTGAACAATTGTTCCTACTGTAAAAAAAATATTTCTTATGTTCGGATGAAACCTCTCCCAGTGCAACCTGTAAGTGTACGCATTGCCCTCTCCACATAGCTCGTGTTGAGGTCCCTTCTAAGCCTTCTCTTCACCAGGGAGGAAAGACCTAGCTTCTTCAGCCTTTCCTTAGGTTTTACAGACTTCTGATTACCTTTGTGACTCTCCCTTGGACTCACAGCCTGTCTGTGTCGTTCTTGAACTATGGGGACCAGAACTGGACACAGTTCTCCAGATGCAGCCTCATAAGCACTGAGTGGGCTGAACACATCTATATCTGTGCTAGTAATGCTCTTGCAGAGGCAGCCCAAGATGCACTTTGCCTTTGTTGCTGCAGTGGCACACTGCTGACTCATGTTCAGCTGGTTGTCCACCAGAATCCCCAGGTCCCTTTCAGCAAAGCTGCTCCCCAGCCACACAGCTCCTAGCCTGTACTGGGCTCTTTGGTTACTAGATCCCAGCTGCAAGATTTTGCACCTGTTTTTGCTAAACTTTATATAGGTTCTTGTTAGCCCACTCTTCCACCTTGTCCAGGTCTATCCATAAGACAACTTGCCCTTCTGATGTGTCTACCCCACCACTAACTTTAGTGTCATCGACATACTTGGTGAGGGTACTTTCAATTACATAATCAAGATAAATTATGAATTTCCCCCCCGTCTTGCAGACCACACATCCAATCTGTAAATTGCTAGTTTGTCCAGGGAAGACTGTTGGTAACAGCTTCAGCATCAAACATTTTGCTGAAGTCCAGGTAAACAATATCCACTGCTCTTCCCAAATCAACAGAAGACAATATTTTGTTGTGTAGAAGGTGATCTACAACAGCATTGTTATATCCATGCTGTCTTTTGCCGGTCACTTGCTTCATTTGATTTGTAGTAATTTCCAGGAGCATTCATTCCGTACTTTCCCAGGGACTGAAGTAGGGGCCTGTAGTTTCCTGGGTCCTCTTTTGGGCCCTTCTTGTAGACGGGTATGATGTTTGCCCTCTTATAGTCAACAGGAATATCCCCTGATCTCCACAGTTTTTCAGGCATGTCACCTCTTCTCTTAATACCCTTGGCTGGACTCTCTTGAGGCCCATGGTTTTACATGGGTTGAGCCCTTGCAAAATGCTGCACAACAGCCCTTCACCCATTACTGGTGAGTCAACACATGTGTTGTGGTAGCTACTTGATCCTGTGATCTGAGGTCTGGATATGCCAATAAAGACAGAGGCAAAGAAGGTGTGGAGAACCTCTGCCTTGTCAGCATTGTTAGTAACTAGTCATGAGCTTTAGGACTTCCCTAAGCTTCCACACTGTATAAATAAAACTCATTTGTGCAGCAACATTCTTCCTAAACTGGGAGGCTTGGTGCAGAGTTCTGCAGGGGATTTGGCTATCTAGGCAGCCCAGCCCACAAGGGAGTAAGTCAAGCGAATTCAGTTCAAAATTCTCCATTTGACTGGTATTGAAACAGAAGAAATTAAGTTAGCAAATTCAAACTAAATGTTGACAAGTAGTTCTTTCTAACTTACTGGGAGAGTGAGAAATGTGGATTTAAAAAAGAAAAGAAAAAAAAAGATAAAGGCCTAGATTTAGGAAGTTATAGACACAGAGGAGAACTGAATGAAGTGGGATTAGGAGAGAGGTGAGGAAAACAGGTGATTCACACTTTATTTGGGGGGAGGAAAGGAAAGGAACATGATAAGACACAGAAAACTCCATGTAGTAAAATTTGAGCATGTTTTAACATCCACAAGCAGAATTAGATCATGTCAGCTGAGGAATGTTGCAAGATGAGCATATGCCCAAACATAAAGTGTGACCCACTTAGGTAAACAATTCTTATAATAAGGTAAATGTCATGCAAGACCCAATGAATGAGCAGATTATTTTGGAAGTTATTGTTTCTTTAGTAGGCAGCGAAGCCTTTTTTTCATTCCATGGTGAAATAATTGGGGCAGTATCCAGAAGAACTAACAGACTAATCATATATATCACACTATGTTGAACACAAACATTGGCGGATTGATCTTGAAGAATTTGATAGCCAAATTATATTTCTATTGATTTTTTTTTGCTTCTGGTGACAAATGACGAATTAGACCACTGGAACACTTGACAGTCATATGCAAAAGATGATTGGAGTTACAGTAATCTGAAATATGAAATATTTTGGTGGCTAATTTTTGTCTTTACTTTACTGAAGCTACTTCAAAAAAAGCTTCTTCCTGATAGAAACTAGTAACAGTGACAAAACGTCAGCACTGACTGTTTCCCTTGCTGACTTAATAGTGTAACTAAAACATCCATTTAAATGCACCTAAATTGAGTCCCCTTGAATCATCTCAGAACAAAAAATGAAGAGCTTGCACTTCCCTTACCACTGAAAATTTTCCCAGTCTGTCTATCATAAATGCAGCAATTTTAAAAAGATGTGAATACCACCTCTGCAGATTATAATATCAGTGGATCTGAATTTGCTATAGCTTAAACCTTCCTAAAAAATCCTAATACCATCTGTCTACATTTCATAAAAGGCAAGTTGACAGACAAATATTGACTGCAACTTGACAAAAGACCTTCACATTTTTCTGAAATTGAAAAAATGAATTTTATCCAATGATCTTCAGAGTTAAACAATGACTGACTTCATATGTTTCAGTTCACCTGCTGTCAGGTATACACCTGAAGCAAAAAGCCATTGTTACATCTGCCAACATTACAATATTTTTACTGTTTTATGTAAACAAAATCAAACTACAAAGCATCTAATCCTTAGTAAAGATCCTGGGTTTTGCCACTGGCTCTGGGTGAGTGTAGGTACCAACACCAACATATTCATTTCTCATGCTTCCAGCTTCTAAGAATTCAGTTTCCAAGTTGTTTGGTATGGTATTGCTGATTAAGGCTATTACTGAAGCCAGGCATTCCTGAGCCCTGAGTGACAACATAATTATTTCAAAAAACTCCAAAAAAAATTATAAAATAAAATATAAATCCATTATACAACAAAATATAAAAACCTGATATAGGGAAACAATTTCACGTATTCTCTCCACATAAGTCTTAATTAAAAATGGAGATGCAATATACCAATACATTAGGTAAGCTGCTAAATGTTGCTCTAAATTGTTTTAGGATGAACATAGGTTAACTGTTGAGCCGCACAGGACCCATTTCACAGCAAAAAAAAATAATAAAATAAATGCACTTCTTCATTGTTGAAAGATCAGGCAGTAAAGGCAAAAGATAACCAGTTCTGTTTTGGTGCAAGTAGAAGTACACATTGATTTATGAATGTAAGAAGAGATAAAAATGCAAGTGGACTGGATTTTCAAACTGTGTTTACAGTTACCCTGAGGAAAAACTTACTTCTTCCTAATTTCTCTTAGCACAATAGGGAGCAGGGAGGGTGAGGAAAGGAAACAGTGAGGTAAAAGTGTATCAAAATCAGGAAAATAACATTTGTAATATTTCTAATTGCCCAAGAATGCTGCCTTTCAGTAGTAGGTTTCTTATGTGTTTTTTTCTCCTCACATTTTAAGTACAAGATTTCATTAATACAACTTTTAAATGTTTATGCCTCATTTTTTCCTGCATCAATATATTTATATATGAATTGTAATAGTATTATTAGTGTAGCTCTGACTCACAGTGGTTCACAGAGCTTGGCACCAAAGGGATAGATCCTATAAACTAAACTTCTGAATACATTTCTTTTCCCAAAGATAGAGAGAGGCACCTTGGGTGGGATTTCAAAACTTTTAATGATGGTGTCTCAGCTGTGTAATGGGGCGTGATAAAGGCTCTCACAGTTATTGTCATCCTAAGCTGCCTTGCTAGGCACACTAAAATTTATTCCAAGGTTTAGAAATTAATTTCTTAGAAGGTATGGAGGGAAATAGTGAAAACTACTGTAAGTTATTTTGAAACTGAAAGTCATGCAGGGCCCAAACGAAAACTCACCAGTGTACTGTTCCCCCAGGAGACGCAGACTGGACAGAACTCCCTCCTGTATTGGGCTCTATTGCTGGACTGCTGCAATGATGACTGCAGCTCTGATGTGAAGGTGGAAAAAAATAAACAGTATGGGTATTTTATTGATGTTATTAGCATGCGAAGGTGACTACACAGGCTTCAATCACAGCTCCTGGCAGTCAGGATGCATGTGGTGGCAAGTGACAGACGTCTGGCTTGAGCAATCAGCTTGATTTTTTGAACCTGTTTCACTATTACAAACTTGGACATCATCTGGCTGACTGTATTGAGTCCCTTTCTTATGTGAAAGATTTTTTTTAAGTTCATCCTGTTTCAGAGAGATATTTTATTAATATTCATTAGTATATGGTTCTATGAACATCCATCTTCATTATAGAGTTGGTTTCCTTCACAAGCATTTCTTATCCTAAAGTGAGTGATCCTTACAGGGAAAAAAAAGTTAACCTATAGTAATAAAAAAAGAGATATTGATCATAGTGTACAAAACCCATAACAATATTCATGTTAGCATTCTAGCCCATATTTATGTGAGTCCCAGTTTAACTGGAGCACAGTTAAAGTAGAGAACAATAGCACTCTTGGAAATAAAGGAACAGATGAAACCTACAGCTCCTCATATGTCAGGCATTCAGCTCAGCTCCCATCTATCAAGCTATCACAAAAAAAAAAAAAAGAAAAAAAAGGAAAAAAAAAAGCTGAGAGCAAAAGCATTTGGATTAAATTACAGAAATTATGAAAGACAAAGATGAGAGTGATTCCAATGTCTGAAGTATAATAAACTAATTTGGGGTTTTAGTTGTAGTAACAGAAGGACTGATGGGAAAATTGCTCAGTAGCTGCAAAAGAATGCTTGCAGCAAAACTCTGTCAAATGAAAAGGCAATAATGGGAAAGCAAAGCTCTAAGAGGAAAGAAATGGTGTCAGCTTAAAATAACTTTCTTTTAACACTTGGAAATCATTACTTTGTATACACAGGCTCTGGTACTGCAGTAAGGAATATTGCCATTGGTATCAATACCACAGCATCAGGCCTGTTGAGAAAAGCTTCATTAGACAGCTTAGAAATTCTCCATGATTACGGCACTGAGAAATCTGACACACGGCTAGGGGGTGAGATTGCAAATTTAGTTCTTCAAAGGTAAAGTCCAAATACAGTTCCACCAGGTTATACAGAGAAAGAGGAAAATGACAAGGACTGAAGAATATTCAATACATTTGTCAGGAATGTTTAAAAAATGCTTAAAACAAGGATATTCATCAAAAGAATGTGTGTTACACTGGAAACTGTAATTAACTTTATGTGGGATGAGGAAAGAAGTATCTGACTTCCAATATGCCTTTGCAGGCTCTACATCTGACTAAAAACACGTTCATGCTGCAAAATACAAGTTGTATCACTTTCAGTCTAGATTCTGAATGTCCCTGAAAGAGTTAATTGAGATAGTAAAATTCAAAAAGTGTTTCCCAGCTATAATGTATATACTATGAAAAGGTATCTTTGGAAAGTATGTGAAACATCTCCATTAGGCTTGTTTAGTTTGTTGAATTTTTTTTTTCGCTACTGGTGAAAGATTTTCATTATCCTTGCTTTTAGGATTTTGCTTTTCAAAAAGCTGCTGCAGACACTTATTTATATAATTTCTTAAGGCTTTTTCTTACATCAAGTTCTTTTATAGATATATGGATAACAACACCATGATAAATAGTTCACTAACATGAAGCTCATGAGCGAGTGCAGTGACAGACAGTAAAGCAAGCCTTTGCACACTATGAAGGGCAGGTAGGTATCATAGGAGAAATCAGCAAGGGCTTGTGGAGACCAAATCTGTGCTTCTATAGAAGCTGATACCATACCTGAAGGATGTTCATCAATGTTTTAGAGGATAATACAAAATTGCAGAAGAAAAAAAATATAGTATAGGATAAAGATTTTTCAGAGTTATAAACAAGAAAGTTCTGACTTTGAAATAGAAGATGAAATCTTGCTCAATAGGCAATGTTAGTGAAAAAAAAGACACTCACATACATGCAAAATTTTTATTGTTTAAGTGTACTGTATGCTGTATGTATAGAAGTGGAGAGGATATACAGAAAACGGTGACTCTGAAAATAATCCAAGGGTCTACTTAATATGCAGCACAGCAGGTTCTCCCGATGAACTGCTGCAGTAAAAAGGACCACAAAGTAAAAGAATACTGACTAGACTTAAGGAATGAACCTTGCATTCAAGTAAGGCATTCTGTTTAATGAGATATTATTCAGGTAGATGCATGTTAATAGAAACTGAGGAAGAGGAGGGATGCGAAAGACCTGAAGGCTCTCAGTATCTTCAAAGACTGAAGATATTGAGAGACATTTATATGTTTAGAATATTAAAATTAAAATTGTTGACCATTCATAACAAGGAAGAACTATTTTCATAAGAAGAATAAATAGGGCTTGCAAGGGGCTTTGATCAAGCAAAGAAGCAATCATTTGAAGTTAACATCGAATAAGTTCAAATTATAACAGAGGAAGAGCTTTTTAAATGTAAAGGTGATTAACCCTGGAAACAAAATATCAAAGGAAAGGTTTAATTTTTTCTGTTTCTCGTAACTTCAGATTAAGCTGGCACCTTTACAGAAATTACACTGTGGTCAAAAACACGATGGAGTCAATGCAGGGGTAATCGAGGGAAGCAGAAAGTGTCTGAAACATGGGGTGGAAGACTGGATGAGCTATAGCTCTTTCTTGATCTTCAGCTCAGTAAATTTCTGATAACACACATCTTGTTTGGGAGAGACAAAATGAGATTGCTTTATCTTTCTACCATATTGTCACAGAAAAATATAGAGATGTTATATTAGGTTTTAGAAGTTCAGTTCTTGAAAGTCTCATTTTCTCCCAGTTTGGCAATATCTTTCCTTGTTTCATTGCTTTTTAACAAGTTGAAAATGTCACAGCCATTTCCTGCAAATATCACCAAATGGTTTTTTGTGTGGCACTGTTTCCATGATAATTTAGATTGGATGATCTCCACCCTTCTGACTGAGTGTGTGTGTGTGTGAGAGAGAGAAACAGAATATCTAACTTTAATTTTTTTTTTTTTAAATTTTATCATGTTTCTGAAGGAGAAATATTCCTTTCCTTGCTGATGTGTATCTCTGTGAGCAATCAGCAGACATGAAGAATACTTCTGGCATGGTTCTACAGCTTGATCCTCACAATTCTTATTTCTGTGTGAAAGGTTTTGTGTCACTATAAAATATTATTTGTTGATTATACTGACACCATCAGTGAATCCAGACCTACTTCACATTTGTGAATAAAAATAAGCATCCTGTGAAAATATATTCTTACATTTCCCATTTTGATAATTGTCTTTGAGTCCTTAAGTAGGGAGTAATTTTTTTTTCTTTCCTGATTTACTTATATTGTTCTTTTATTTATTGCCAGAAAGAAAGAATAGGAGCTGCACCGAAGGAGAAGCTTGCAAGCTGTTGTGATTCTGGCCAGATTGGCCTATCAGAACGACAGATGGCCCTCCCCTCCCTCTCTCCTCAAAGAGGGGAGGAAGAGATAAGGAGATTTATGAGTTTAGAAAAAGAACTAGAATACTTTAATGAAAATAATAATAAATAAGAAAATAGTAAATAATAATAGAATAAAAA
>VWZL01001515.1:0-89281 GCA_013396915.1 Stercorarius parasiticus | reverse complement strand
CTCCTCTACGCTTCTCCGCTTCCGAACCTCTAACGGGGCAAAAAGCGAAATTCACTGACCTTGGTTGTTATAGCAATAAGTATAAGCAAGAGCCTCTGTGTGTGCCATTCCTTGGTATAATCAGGTCTTACCACTCTGAGAGCAAACAGTCTCTGAGCAATATGCTGTTAATTTCAGACTTTAGTCAGTTAGAAGAGGCCCAGCTAAAAAGTAAAATTACAAATGAGAAAATTGGTTCTGTTTTACTTCAAACCAGGACACGAGCAAACAATAAAACGGACTAAAGACATTTAATTACTGTTGTCTAGGTTATCTCCCTGTATGAACCTATGGTGAATCCCTGAGAAACCTCAAACTTGAACTGAAGCGTCTAACCAGCAATGGCCATAGGACACTTCCCACACTGGCTGAAATGGTCACTCCTCCAGTTATTTCTCTCTGCAAGACTGCACAGCTATTGCTCCTGTGCTTCTGTGTATCTGTACATAAAGAACCACATCTTAATTTGCATTGCAGCAATCCATTCTCCCCTCTCCATTTTGTCATCTTCTCCCCTGTAAAACGTTTCTATTCTTTGTCTGTGCTTTTTCGTATTGGACTTTAATTGTGTGTTTTCAAGACTACTGGCGATTCCTCTAAACAACGTGAATACACTTTTCTACTCCTTTCCAACAAAGTCCAGTTCATCCAGTATTTCAAAGGCAATTTGAGGCAAAACAGAAACTTGAACTCCGAATTTTTTCTTAATTCTAACTGAGCCCCACATAGCACCTTCTTGATACATTTCGTAAAATTACCTTCCTCATAGTTACTAACATGTCTTCAGAATAAAACTTATTGGTCAGGTCATTGCGTGGGTCCTGCAACACCATGTGGCAAAGTCTTCTGTGATTGGACATCAATAAATAGACACCTGAGATGATAAAGTGACATTTGAGAATAAGGAATACAGCCAGCCACAGCAGGTGACACAACAAGGGACTTTGATAATTTATCCAAATGAAAACAACAAGTATCAGCACTAGTTTCACGGACATAGCTTTCTTTGAGATACTTTATTCATTCAAAACAATAGGAGGAACAGACTTCTTATTATAGGGATGGACTACATTAAAATTACCAGATATATGCACTGTGATTGTCAGTACTTCTGTGGTTTGTAACCATCTGCAGCAGAGCAGTCCCACTTTTCAACATGTAATACCAGATCCCACAAGACTTAGTCTTAAGATGAATGTGCAGTTTAGTTTCATTTTGTACAGTAGCGCCATTCAAAGCATGAGAAACCAGTCTGCAAATACACATAGAGCAGAGAGAGAACACTCTGGAGTTTCAGTTACAACAGTTACAAGTGTACAGGAAAAGATGAATAAAAGAGTGATACTAGAAGACGACAGCAAGCAGTGTTCTAAGGGGATGTGTTAGTTTCTCCAGTGGTAGGTAAGAGGTGATTGCTTGGGAATCAAATATTCACTGCAATGGTAACACTCATTGCTGATGCTGACCATGAGAATTCAGACTCAACTGGATGGAATTCATCAAGAACCCATTTTCATTCCAAATTCTTTTCCATAGCCAACAGTAAAAACCTTTAAAGGAACCCTGGAGGAATAGATGAATGTTTTTAAAATCTCTGTAACTGTGCCAAGTGGTTCTTCAGGGGCAAAAGGGATCAACATGTAGGATTATCTGAGCAAAAGGGAGCTGGGAAGGGGGTTGCAGAATAATACCTGCTACATTATGTTTCTGCATTTCTACTGCAGACAATAGAAACATGAACTTACAAACCACAGAATCATAGAATCATAGAATGTGTTGGGTTGGAAGGGACCTTTAAAGGTCATCTAGTCCAACCCCCCTGCAGTAAGCAGGGACATCTTCAACTAGATCAGGTTGCTCAGAGCCTCATCAAGCCTGGCCTTGAATGTCTCCAGGGATGAGGCCTCCACCACCTCTCTGGGCAACCTGTTCCAGTGTCTCACCACCCTCATTGTAAAGAACTTCTTCCTAATGTCTCATCTAAACCTACCCTGCTCTAGTTTAAAACCATTGCCCCTCGTCCTATGGCTACATGCCTTTGCAAACAGCCCCTCCCCATCTTTCGTGTAGGCCTCCTTTAGGTACTGGAAGGCTGCTATAAGGTCTCCCTGGAGCCTTCTCTTCTCCAGGCTGAACAACCCCAAGCTTCTCAGTCTGTCCTCATAGGAGAGGTGCTCCAGCCCTTTGATCATCTTTGTGGGTCTCCTCTGGACCTGCTACAACAGGTCCATGTCCTTCTTGTGCTGAGGGCTCCAGAGCTGGACACAGTACTCCAGGTGAGGTCTCACCAGAGCAGAGTAGAGCGGAAGAATTACCTCTCTGGATCTGCTGGCCACGTTCTTTTGGTTCAGTCCAGGATGCAATTGGCCTTCTGAGCTGCAAGCACACATTGTTGGCTCATGTCCAGCTTTTCATCCACCCTACCCCGAAGTCCTTTTCCACAGAGCTGCTCTCTATCACATCATCCCCCAGCCTGTATTGATAACGAGGATTGTTCCGACCCGAGTGCAGGACCTTGCACTTGGCCTTGTTGAAGTTCATAAGGTTTACTCGGGCCCACCTCTCTAGCTCGTCCAGGTCCCTCTGGATGACATCCCGTCCCTCTGGCACATCGACCGCACCACTCAGATTGGTGTCATTAGCAAAGTTGCTGAGGGTGCACTTGATCCCACTGTCTAAATCATTGATGAAGATATTGAATAGCACTGGTCCCAGTATGGATCCCTGGGGGACACCACTTGTCACACCTCTCCATCTGGACATCGAGCCATTGACCACCACCCTCTGGATGTGACCATCCAGCCAGTTCCTTATCCACCAAACAGTCCACCCATCAAATCCGTCTCTCTCCAACTTAGAGAGAAGGGTGTTGTGGGGGATCGTGTCAAAGGCCTTGCAGAAGTCCAGATAGATGACATCCGTTGCTCTTCCCTTGTCCACTGATGCAATCGCTCCTTTGTAGAAAGCCACTAGGTTTGTCAGGCAGGACTTGCCCTTGGTAAAGCCATGCTGGCTGGTACCTAAAATATTACAGGACAAAGAGAATAGGAATGTTTGACTGGCTGGACTGTGAATTCTGCAGCTAGAACCTCTTTATCATTCATCATCCAAAAAAGAAAACTAAGAGCTAGTGCATGCTGCATTGGAGATGGCACCAGTACATCCAAATGTTACTTCTTTAGGTAATCATAAAAAACATGATTATGGGCCATTACACATGGCAAACAAAATGATGGCCTATAAAACTTATAAACTGTAGGTACATTTCCCAATATTGTCAATATAATCAATATTAAGTTGCTTTGAAACCAAGAGTAAGCATGTTAAAATAGTGTAGCCAACAGCAATACGTAACACTAATAGCATAGTCAAATACCACGTATAAACACCATGTATTTACTTATGAGAACAATGTTACCATCAAGGGGTAAACAGACTTCTGTAGTTGCACCTGAGCAGTGTTAAAAAGCAGCCCAAGTAACAAACTTCACAAGAGGAAAAAGCTGAGCAAGATAAGCACAAGTAACTGCAAACAGGCAGGGCATTCTCTGAGCAAACAAGAAGGTAGAAGCAAAACCAAGGTAAGGAGGTCAGGATCCCCCTTTCTGGAGAGGATGCAGGTAACATAAGCATATCAGGTGGGATGAGTGAAAAAATGGAGGGATCAACCCGTATTAGTTTGGACTTCACTTGTCAAAGAGTTCTCAAGCCTGATCACCTCAGCCTCTGTGACTGAGGCCACCAAGGCCACAGTTATCAGCCCTGACCACATGGCAGTAGCTCTGTGGCTCTCCTTGTGTACAGCTGATTTTGGATATCAGTGCTAAGGACAGTTCTATGATAATAATTAACAATGTGGAACAGCAATCACCAGATATGTTATCATTTCTGACTCCCTAACTGATAAATACCTATATATTCAGTTGCAGCAATGCTTACTTTGAAATCAGAACTATGAATGCCACGTAAATTGACAGGCCTGAAAAAGAGGTAATTAAAAGACTTGAGGTGCTTGTAGAAGTGAGGTTGAATGGGTGTGGCTTCAGTCACAGAATATATAGCCAGGACTGCAGATGAATTTGCATGGCTCTTACAGGGACAATTTGCTACAGAATCAAAGTTTTGATTACAGTTAAACAAATGTAAATTTTAACATGTCTGTGTGTCCTGCCTTAAAGTAGCAACTTGTATTCCAAATGCAGAACAGAGAGTGTACTGAGAGTCTTTAGATGAATTATTATTCAGTCACTGTATAGTGTTCCTGGTTAATGGAGGCATAGAATAATCTGCTTGTTTTAAAAAGTCCTTTATACCAACTGAGGGGTTAAAGTTGCAGGGATATAAATGAGAGCTGGAATCATTCATGTTCAAAAAGAAACCCCTGGAAAACCTTGTGATACTGGGCATGGGCTACACTGGTCATCAATAACAAATTGACAAATGAAAGTCCAAGAGTAGTGTCTACTGGAGAGAGCTTAATTTAACTAAATCAGTACTAACAGACTTTCAGACTTTTGATCAGTTTTATTTCTCTTTTACCCTGTAAGTAATGCTGTATTTATACACCATGTCTTCTGTATCAGAATCATTTTGCACCTATTGTATTTGAGTAAAATGCCTCAGCAAATTTAGGAATTCTTGAAGCAGTCTCATTACATCTTACTTTGAAAACTATGCTGTAACTCTACATGGACACTCACTGTTTTCAGTTTTGAATATAATTGGTAATACATTCCTTTAAATATAAATAACTGAAATTTGTAGATTCTGAGTAGCTAAATTTAGCTTTCTGAAAAACAAGAATCATAATACTCACCGAAATCTATAAAATGTAAAACTTGGATATGAAATTATACTAGTACTGCTAACCTGTTCAAAAACTGAGCATAAAGCTTGACGACATCACATGCAAATAAGAATGATGATTCACAGTACGGGTCTTTTGAAAGCTCTCTAATTCTTCCAACGCAGCAAATGTTTTTCTTTATGAAAGTATATGTTGGGTGAAAATTACTCTTGTACAGAGCTATTTATCAGATGACCACAATATACATGTCTAAATAGCTTGGAAATATAGGTCATTTGTTTCCAACCAGCTTACACAGTTAACAGAAGCAGGAAACCACCACCCTGTGTGTCTGGATGCTGGACAGATCCAGGGAGATCCATGAGAGAGCTCCATGGCTGTCAAGGGCCTCCTATGGTGAGGGGAGACAGAGTGTTAACCTAAAATTGGAGGATTACTCAACTTGGATGGCACAGATCAGCATGTTTTATCATTTAATCTGATGCCAGTTCAGGTTTCACTTTAATAAACCATGCTCCAAATCCAGGGCACTGGCCATCAACCTCCTGCATGGTCCATCTGCCCCTACTTCAGAGAGAAGATTGCTTTGAGAAGACTGAGGTGGACAGTGGGTAGTAATTGCTTCAGTAATCTGATTCTAATCTCCTTTTATGCATGAGTTCACACCTGTAAAGTTTGTTCATGCACACAGAAATGATGAATTACCTTCTTTGAAGAAATTGCCATCTCTTAGCTGTGACGCAGTAACAAACAATATGCACATTCTTAGGCACCACAATTGCAAGGAACACTTTGAATCTCCATCAAATTAACTCATTTTACTTCACAGCATGAGGAGACTATAAGTGGACACACAGCCTACTATTGCCTCTCAGTGGCCAGGGAGGAGCTTCTGAAGGCACATTAAGGTGTTCTTTTGGGATCCCATGTTTAAATATTCTTCCCTGTGAGGTTTTGGAATTTTGAATTTGGAATTGAATGGAATAAGTCACTTGTTAAACCTAAGTGACAGATAGTTAGCTGATGTAAATCAGCATAGCCTTATTAGCTGGGATTGAACTATATCTATTTATATTCATGAAGCATCTGGACGAAAGGCAAAAATATGTGCAAAGGGACTACAAAAAATTCCTCTGCAACTCCAAGGTTAAATCAAGTCTGCAAAACACTAGTGAGAGCTAAAAACCCAGTCCAACCTGTCTGGTATACAGAAAATAAGGCACTATACAGAAAGACTTTCTAAGAGGAGCAAAATCACTTACTGAATTATTGATTTATTATGTTGAAGTAGGAATCCTTACTTTTAACCAAGGAAGAAATCACCTTTTCTACAAAGCAATTCTACAGCTGAAACCAAATTTGTTGGTTTTCTCCAGGTAGCCTGAGCAGCTTTCAGGATATAAACCAGACAGCAGAGAGGCATTTAGGTCTTCTTTGTATAGGCAGAGTGCCATCAAGCCATGACGCTGGTCAAACTGATCATGTATCTCCTGACATTTTATGGCAAAGATATATATAAAGCTACCTGCAGCTGTGTGGAGAACAACCATCCCAGAGATGCTAGAAAGGATGAAATGGAAAACTTTGGACTATAATTCATAGTTTATAGAGACTGTCATCAGTGGTTGTGACCTTTTCATCTAGCACTAAATATAGGTGGAAAGAACATAATTCTTCTGAATGCTGTAACATATCAGCAATTCACCCCCATGACGTCAGTCCATAGCCTTATGCTTCCCAGTTTTCAGCTGGGCAATGCATTGCTACAGCTTCCAGGTCAGTGCTGAATCTTGCTATTGAATCTTCAAATAACTCTTGAACTATTTTTATTGATAGGTACTGGCCAGACTTAAAAAAAAAATAATTCTATTTTGATTGTAATAATCTTTGAGAGATTTTGTTGTTATGGATTATATACTTAAAAATAAATAATTTTGCTTCCTGTATCCTATTTGTAAGTAAATGTCCTGGTAATCTCTACAGACAGGATTATGAGAAACATTGGTCACCAAGTGTAGCTCTAACTGGCATGTTGGGGTGGAAAAAAAGACAAATAGGAAACTGCCTGGTTATTTAGAATTATGACTAAACAGATTTTCAAATTGCCTTATATTTTTTCAGAAGTTTTTGGTAAAATAAGTGGGTTTTTTTGCTATATCTTTACTTTACACTAAAGTCAACCCATTTAAACTGTTAGCCTATGCTATGAAGACAAGCTAGTTCCAACTAAACATCTTAGACATATGAAGGTAGAAATTAATGTTGACACTCCATAGTTTACTTAAGTGCTTTTGAAAAAAAGAAGATGAAGACTATCAAAAGAATCAGTGTGCCTGTTTTGAAGCTGAATTCTGCTTTTCTGTGTTTTGCCTATTTTGTCTCCTTACTCCTTTGCAAGATTAGAAGAAGTGTAAGCAGTCATAAGAGTGTTGAATTCCCCGATCTCTCAGCTTCAGTGGAAATACAGAAGTGTATTGGTATGTCAGCACTAGAAAGCAAGGAATGCCACCAAGGGGGGTTAGGAAGAGTGTCCTCATTGTGTGTATCGATATGCTTGTGCGTGAGGATCCTGTATAAAATACTCTTACCCTCTTTTACTCACCTGCAAGACTGAGAACCAGAGGAATCAGCACAGGTGTCAAATTAACATAGTTCTCCTTTCCCTTGCTCTCTTTTTTTCTCTCTTTTCAGTTTGCCAAAAGATGAGAGTGTGGTGGGATTTTTTTTAAATTATATTAATGATACCGCAGTAATCGCTGAGAAGGTGTCATTCTGTTGACACAAAAATCACAGATCTAACTGAGTTAAGTAAGTGTGTTCATCACACTGTAGCTCCACGTAAAAACTGAGTGGGCATCTCAGCACACGTACCATTGTGAACAAGATAAATAAGGTAGGCAAGATATATGTTATAAAATAAGAGAAATCAGTTGACTGGAGAATGACAAAATGTGTAAATGTTCCACCTAAGTTTAACAAAACCTCACAGAAATGTAAAAAAGTGAATTTAATAATTGCTTATCATTATCTCTTGATCTTGGCCAGAAAGAAGTAAGTATTCATTAGTTCCCTCAGTTCAATATTACTGAATGGATCTGAATTTTTAATTGTTCGCTGTGACTAACTAACCTTTAGAATTGTGGCCAGCCTTTCAGTAATATTTCATTTTATTTTTGCTAGTGACATGGGTCTTTTTTAAGTTCTAAAAATGAATTCAAATGAGGTTTCTAACCTACATCACTAAAAAAAACCGCTAAAAAACACAGAGATCAATTAAGTTTTTATTTATAACAGTACATTTCTACTGATTTTTATGGGTAGCTGCAGTTGTAAAATTACATTACAATTAAAAGACACTTACTGTTAATGTCCTGCTGTTGTCTGACACTCCTTTACTTAACATGTTATTTTTTATTTATTTTCAAGAAATTGGAGTAAAGGAATAGAAGTCAGAACATAAAAACCCACAAATTTTAATTTCTGTGAATTATTACTTTCAAAATTTATTAAGAAGTATTTTGATAACTGGGGATTTTCACAGGCCATCTGTGGTTTTAGGTAGGAGGAAGAAGGATGATAAATTTCAGAAATCTAATACTTAACTTTTTTAAAGACATGCACTTTGATTCTGTTCAGATGTGTCAACCTGAGCGCTTATGATCCAAAAACTGAGTATCTCCATTTGCTTTGACTAATCTCTATTTCTTCGGAAAAGCTGCTAAATTAAAGGTCAGCCTCCATTTGGTGAAAAGTCAAGCAGGTGAAAGGCATGCTCAACTTATATTTTGCGGTAGGCAACAGATTGTAGGCAATAATTGCCTGTGAACAGTGATGTTATTCTGTTTATAAAATGAATCCCTATGAAGCAGTCAGTACTCCTACAGTGCAGACTCTTGGGTTGCCCACACTGTATCATATTTCAGGATGAGATACTTAATCATTATGGTCCAGAACACAATCCTTCCAGCTCTGTTTGCAATTTTGACCTCCTTTTGTGGTTGGAAATTATTTACCTCAAAGGCTTTCAGATTCACTTACGGCTTTTTTAATTTGTTGTTGGGCTGCAAGGTTTCCATTCCCAGCTCTCCCACAGAAAAATTTAAAAATCTCAGTAGGATAAAAGAAATAAATATATCTTACCTGGATCATACAGATTGAGTGCGTTCCAGCAGGGTTTAATCGCATTTGCTGTCTCCAGTACTATTTTCATTTCAATGGGCTTCAGGGTAAAGGGAGCTGTCTTAAAAATATTTGTGAATGTAAATTGGTGAGAGTACGTAGGAAAGGGGAAAGTAATTTACTAAAAAGAGAATCTAGTTTCAATTTATATGTCCTTATTAAAAAAAAAAAAGTATGTTACCTTGAACTTAGACTCCTGTACCAAAGCTCTCTTCCTTAGATATTAAATATTAAAAATATGTGGATATAGGTTATAAAATTACTGCTTTAAATTTTATGTATTTCACAGAACAGTTAATTTACTTTATAGGTTGTAAAACACGTGGTGCATGTCTGTGTATTAAACAATGATAGCCAAAAGAATCAGTGATGACTCAAATGCCATAGAAATTGGAATAAGACACAAATACACAAAATATTTTTTCAGTGTTTTTATTCACAAACAAGCTTTGTGGGTTGGCTTAGAGAACATCCTTCTGTTATTTTCAATAAATGTTCATCTCCCTGGAAAGTTCTAGAAGGTTGGAAACATGTTTGTGTTTTGCCAATGTCAAGCAGGGTAAAATAAATCTCACAAGAGTTATAGGGGAAGAATGAAAAGGCTGATAAGAATTAAAAAGGTATATAAATTTGCACAAATTTATACATCTTTATCTTGAGAAAAAAAAAAGATTTTAGCTTTTTTTTCTGTATTGTATGTTTAATGGAGAAAGAAAATTCTGCAGATATAAAGAAATGAGGTTTGTCTACAAGAAGCCACTGCGCTAACTATAGCTTATGCATACTTTATTAGGCTATTTTTAAACTCGCTACCTTGGTTATTGCTGCTGCAATGAGATGCTCTGAGGGATATGTACACTGGATACCTACTTGGATTCTGAATCTCTGATTATCCAGGGTTCCACTGCACACTAAATATATGTGAGAAATGTCCTTCTTGCCACAGCAAGAATGAACTTCCCTTTCCATGCCCATTTACTTATATATGCCTTAAACAAAACAATCCATTAGTGTCAATAATGGCGATTAGTACATTAGAAACACCAGAAAATCTGCTAAAACAGAAGGAGTAACAACATCATGGACTTCTGCCAGTTTCATATGGATTTAGGTTATTGTCAAAAAGATTCTGCTGCTCATTATAAGAACCTAAGCAATGTACATTTTATAATTAAATGACAGGTCTCAGGTTCTTAACACTTTTCATAAACTAGTAGATAAACTCTTCAGAGTTTATACTTGCAGTTTAAAGACAGGTTTTATTCTGTAATAGAAAGGTCTTTATTCTTGTCTATGAACACTGCTTCCCATTCTCTGATTCAATGGTACCATGACATGGGATTTGCCTTCCATCCAACCATAGAGAAAGAGAGTGTGTCTACGAATTCACTGGATGGACTATGACACTTAAGGTTACAATGCTGTCTTCAAATTGAAGGGATATATGAGCTTCTTTAATATGCGATTAAACTCTCTTCTAGCAATTGGCCCGTGGGAGGATACAATCTGCTCAATGTGGCATTGTCAGTGATTCACTTCTTTAGTCTGACTGATTGCTGCCTGAGATCCATATCAATTGCACAGGAAACAGTATAATTAATCCTATATATCTTTGTTTGGAACCCACAGTTACTATTTAATGTAATTACTTCCCCACTGTGGTTTTTCTTGAAAATGAGTGTTTGCTTGCTTTATCTATTTATTTTAATTTCAATTATTTCTGTTGTGGTGTGCATGCTGGAAGCATCTACAAGAAGTAATTTCTATCTAAGGTTTTCTTTTTTCTTTAGATATGGAAATTTTTGTCCCCCTCCTTATTTTCAGTTGCACAGTTGTTAAGAGCCTGTTTTTTGGACTACAGTGGATTTATTTTCCACTCCATATTTGTATCATACTGTACCATATAATATATTTGTCTGGTTGCATGGCTCAGCCCTATCAGCTGTTGGAAAAGAAAGTGAACCAAGTCAGACTTTCAATTCCCACATTTCTTTATTTTCAAGGTTATGTTTAGAGTCTTACGTATTTGTTAAAAAAGCAACAATAAAGGGCAGGAAATACTTTCAGACTTAAAAAGCAAGATCTCCTGATCCCTTCTGCCACTTAGTGAGAAGTTTACTCTGGTTATAGGTGCTTGTTTTAAAAACAGCCATTCCTAATTGTTTTCTGAATAATACACTACCTTTAATATTCTTAGTGTTGTATTGTGGCTTAACCCCAGCTGGCAACTAAGCACCAAACAGCCTTTCGCTCACTCCCCCATAGCCGGATGGGGGAGAGAATCAGAAGGATAAAAGTGAGAAAACTCATGGGTTGAGATAAAAAAAATGTTTAATAATTGAAATAGAATAAATTACTACTATTACTACTACTACGACTACTACTATTAAATTATAATGAAAAGAAAAATAAGAATGAAGAGAAACAAAACTCAAGGAAGACAAGGAATGCAAATAAAGGCAACTGACCAAAGTTCAGCTAGTCCTTGAGCAGCAGCCCCTTGCCAACCTTCTCCCTAGTTTATTGCTGAGTATGACATCATATGGTATGAAATATCCCTTTGCTCAGTTGGGGTCAGCTGTCCTGACTGTGTCCCCTCCCAGCTTCTTGTGCACCCCCAGCCTGCTCACTGGTTGGGTGGGGTGCAAAACAGAAAAGGCCTTAACTCTGTGTAAGGACTGCTCAGCAAGAATGAAAACATCCCTGTGTTATCAACACTGTTTTCGGAACAAATCCAAAACATCACCGCGTACTAGCTACTATGAAGAAAATTAACTCTATCCCAGACGAAACCAGCACATGTTGTCACCATTCGTGGTAGCAATGGTAAGAAAAATGGTAAAATAAGAAGACAAAGACAAAGGTCTAATAAAAAATTGAATTTCTTTTATTAAAGTCTTGATTTCTTCCCCATTGCCCTTCTTTCTGTGAGGATTCAAAACAAAGAACAGATGCTGATTAGCTGCAGTTTGCTATGTCATCAAATATTATCGCATACCACTTTATTTTATTTTATTTTGTTTTATTTTGTTTTGTTTTATTTATTTTATTTTATTTTATTTTATTTTATTTTATTTTATTTTATTTTATTTTATTTTATTTTATTTTATTTTTATGACTGTCTACTAGTACTTTGAGACTTTTATGATTAATTAATAACAAAATGCAAGAGTGAATTTTGTCTTTCTGTTGTTTCAAGATTTCCAGATAACTTTTCTCCTAAGGATTTCAATATAAATATATCACACAGTTAATAAGAAAATTATACACTTGATTTCATCTTTTAAATTAAAAAAAGTTAAACGAATCTACAACAGCCTACCTCCAGGAAACCCATCGAATGATTTTCACTTTCAGTGTAACTCAGGAAAGCATTTTTCAAGTGTGTACTATTGTTTAGTCACACATCTAAACCCTATTAAAATGAATGACACGATTAAATGCTAGCTTACGTAGGAAATTACTTAACTCTGAACTTCATTGTTTTCTGAGTGAGGCTGCATTTGATGCAAAGCATCATTTTATGTTATTTTGGTTGAACAAGTTACTCTTTCAGATTCCCATACCATGTTGCTCGCTTTAGGAGAAGACAGATACACCTAAAACCCACTGAAATAAGTAGAAGTTAGATGAAGAAAATCTGCGAGGACATTGCACTTTATATTACAAAATTTAATTACTATCACACTTAGTTTTCATGTACTCCACTGCCTTTAACTGAAATACACCACACTTAGTTGCTAATGGTTGCAAAAAAACCCTTGCGCTTCTTAAGCTTGTTATGTATATCTATATGAATACGTGTTTGCATGTAATATTTAGTTTGCCTATAATTTAATATTTCAAGAAGAAAAATCAGCTAGACCACATTCTTCTGAACCCAGCCCACAATTTGGTCTGTCACCATGTTTGCTTTGTAGATGACATTTCACTTTGCCTGATATATGTTGCAATGACAAGAAGAGATACTGCAAGGCTAAATACAAAAAGACCTGGTGAGAACTAACAAGTGGTGGTGATGCTGTTTAAGTGTGTGCTCCTATAGGTTTATTTGTAGGTTAGGGCAGAGCTGGAGAGCTCTGCAGGACTTTGAAACAGGAAAAACAGTAAGGAAGGATGTTGCAGACTGCAGTGTCAATTCAACTTTTCAATGGCTCTAGCCAGAAAGGAGAAAAAAGTAAAAAAAGTTGTCCTGTCAGTCAATATCTGTTGCCATATCTCAGAGTAAGTTTTCATTCCACTTTTAAGAGTCTTATGTCCAACTGTTCAACGGTTAAACTCTTTGGTTTGCAGAAGGAAATTTGGTCAACAGGCATCTTTGAAGACTGACCTGAGAAAGGCAGGTGCTTTAAGTATCTCATTCAGATGCAGATCTGCCTTTTATTCCTGCCTGTTTCAGAATTTCACATGTGACTTTGAGAGTTTATTTTATTTTCTTCAATCTGAGCTTCCTCAGCTGTAAAATAAGGTTAATAACACTTAGTACCCCTAGTTTTGTTTTATAGAATGTGAGTTCTTTAGGGCATAGACGAACTTTATACAATTGCATAGCACGTAACAAAATCTTGGCAAAGGTCTTCAAATGCTATTAAAGTGCATAAAATAATAAAAAGTGCATTATCTTTAATTGGTTTTACTTTATGTCCCCCTAAATTCAAAGCAATAAGTTTAGGTGAGGAACAGTATAAAATATGATACCTTTAACATCCTATCACAACTTCTGACATTCCTTTATTCCTTGCACATAAAACCTGCAGAAGACAAGGAAGTCTCTGAACTCTTCCCTCTTGAGGCACAGCAGTGATGGATGTCTTTCAGGCTCTATCTTTCTCACAGCTGTTTGGAGTATTTTCTCTAATCTGAATTGCAGGTCGGGTGAGATTCAAAACTTTCAGCAGGAGGTTTTGATAATACAGTAGTAAACCAGATATCTCTGACACTGATTAAAAAGAAATAAAAAAAAGATGGTTAGTGTAATATCTGTTTATCTGTATGACACTATGCAGTATGTCTTTCTGTTTTGAGAGGAGGTGCAGATGAAAAAGCTTTCCTTGGGATAATCGTGGAATTGTAGAATCATAGAATGGTTAGATTGGAAGGGAACTTGAAGATCTACTAGTTCCAACCCCCTGCCATGGCCAGGGACACCTCCCACTAGACCACATTACTCAAAGCCCCATCCAACCTGGCCTTGAACACCTCCAGGGATGGGGCATCCACAACTTCCCTTGGCAACCTGTTCCAGTGTCTCACCACCCTCACACTAAAGAATTTCTTCCTAATATCCAATCTAAATCTATCATCTTCCAGGTTAAAACTATTACCCCTTGTCCTATCACTACACTCCCCGATCAAGAGTCCTTCCTCACCTTTCCTGTAAGACCCCTTTAGGTACTGGTACGCTGCTATAAGGTCTCCTGGGAGCCTTCTCTTCTCCAGGCTGAACAACCTTGGCTCTGTCAGCCTTTCTTCACAGGAGAGGTGCTCCAGCCCTCTGATCATCTCCGTGACCCTCCTTTGGACCCACTCCAACAGGTTCATGTCCTTCTTATGTTGGGGGCTCCAGAGCTCTATGCAGTACTCTAGGTGGGATCTCACCAGAGTGCAGCAGAGGGGAAAATCACCTCCCTCGACCTTCTGGCCACACTTCTTTTGACGCAGCCCAGGATACAGTTGGCTTTCTGGGCTGCAAGGGCACATTGCCGGATCATGTTGAGCTTCTCACCAACCAACACACCCAAGTCCTTCTCTGCAGCTCTGCCTTCAATCCATTGTCTGCCCAGCCTGTACTTGCGCTTGGGACTGCCTTGACCAACGTGCAGGACCTTGCACTTGGCCTGGTTGAACTTCATGAAGTTAGCATGGGCCTGTGTCTCAGGCCTGTCCAGGTCCTTCTGGGTGGCATCCCTCCCCTCCAGTGTGTTGACCACACCACACAGCTTGGTGTCACCAGTAAACTTGATGAGAGTGCACTGAATCTCACTGTCCATGTTGCCGAGGTACCAATACCAACCCCTGCGGAATGCCACTCGTCACTTGTCTCCACTTGGACATTAAGCTGATGACCTCAACTCTTTGAGTGCAATCATCCAGACAGTTCTTTATCCACTGCGTGGTCCATCCATCCAATCCATGTCTCTCCAATTTAGGGTCAAGGACGTCATGCAGGAGAGTGTCAAATGGTCAAATGCTTTGCACAAGTTCTGATAGATGTTGTCAGTTGCTCTTCCCTTATCCATCAACATTGTAACACCTTCATAGGCAGCCACTAGAATTGTTCAGACGTGTTTTGCCTTTACTGAAGCCAAGTTGGCTGTCACTGACCACCTCCTTATTTTCCATGTGCCTTAGCATAGTTTCCAGGAGGAACCTGCTGCATGATCTTGGTGGGCATGCAGGTAAGACTGACCAGCCTATAGTTCCCCGTGTCTTCCTTTTTGTCCTCTTTAAAACTGGAGGTCATGTTTCCACTTTTCCAGTCACTGGGAACTTCACTGGAATGCCATGGCTTCTCAAATATGATGAATAGTGGCTTAGCAACTTCATCTGCCATTTCCCTCAGGACCCATGGATGTATCTTATCAGGTCCAATGGACTTGTGCACTTCAGACGGTCTTAAACCTGATCTTCTCCCAGAGTGTGTCGTACCTCATTCTCTCAGTCCCTGCCTTTGCCTTTTGTGGCTTAGGTAATGTGGCTAGAGCATTTGACAGTGAAGTCTGAGGCAAAAAAGTAATTGAGTACTTCAGTCTTCCTCATATCCCAGGTAACCAGATTTCCTGTTTCCTTCCAGACAGGGCCCACATTTTCCCTAATCTTCCTTTCCACATTTTCCCTAATCTTCCTTTCCACATTTTCCCTTATCTTCCTTTTATCACTGATATACCTGTAGAATATTTTCTTGTTGCCCTTGACATTCATGGCTAGATTTATCTCTGTCTGGGCTTTAGCTTGCCTAACCTGATCCCTGGC
Source organism: Stercorarius parasiticus (assembly GCA_013396915.1). NCBI lineage: Eukaryota > Metazoa > Chordata > Aves > Charadriiformes > Stercorariidae > Stercorarius > Stercorarius parasiticus. Next base: position 73,284 of record VWZL01001515.1, on the reverse strand, counting down.
TGCTCAGATAACTTCTCTGTATTCCTCCCAGGCTGCCTGTCCTTGCTTCCACCCTCTGTAGGATTCCTTTTTCTGTTAGACTTTGTCCAGGAGCTCCTTGTTTATCCATGCAGGCCTCCTAGTGTTTTTGCTTGACTTCCTCTTTGTTGGGATACACTGCTTCTGAGCTTGGAGGAGGTGGTCCTTGAATATTAAGCAACTTTCTTGGGCCCTTTGGGCTTTATTCCACTCTGCCAAGGAGATCCCTGAAGAGGACAAACTCTGCTCTCCTGAAGTCCAGGATGGTGAACTATTACAACAAAATAAATATTGGTAGTACACCGATATAAAATATGCATTACTTTTAGAGGTATCCACTTTCTAGCATAACAGCTACAGCAAAGAGGTCACTTTTTACCTGAAGTCTTTCTTGATAACCCTGAATTCTGTAAGGATTTGAAGTAGCAATGAACCTGAAACTAGAAAGTAATTCCTGCATAATGCAGTAATTGAGTGATTAGCAGCAGAGACAGAGCTGATGAACTGGTTAGGAACAATTTATGCCTTCTCTCTTGAATTACTAAACCAAATGAGAAGTGCAAGAAAGAAAAAGCAAGGTAAGATAGAAATCATCTTCACTGTTCAAACTAATTTTGTAATTCACTTCAGAGCAACTGGAAATATAGTCACTGAATACAATTTGCACATTTTTTTTAATAAATTATGTAATCTTTCATGTATTCTGTACAGGAATGTAGAATATGAATGGGATTGAGGTGCTATATTCTGATATGAAAAATAGGGAAAAGAAAGAGGAAAGAAGATTAAAACAGAACTTTAATTGCCAATTATGTTAGAAAATAAAATAAAGCAAACCCACACTAGTTAGTTTTCTAGTGATTCCTGGCCAGCAAAATTCTGTAACCTAAGGCAGATTTTTTTATTCAGTACATACAGTTTCTTCCCTTTGTCTGTGCTTTTCCTTCTACTCTAATGCCAGAAGCTTTTAGGTGGCCATTATGTATTATAATCACAGAAACTATTCCTATCACATAATTACTGATCTGCCCTAAGCACAGATGTACTTTAATGAGCCTTTGGGGAAGTGGATTTAACTTTCTTCTGGTTCTGACTGGCTAAAACCCATTCAAGCACTGCTTGCAGAGTCACTGCTTGCACAGGGATCATATCTGCTCGCAGTCCTTGTTTCTGCTCTTCAGACTTTGATCGCCACAGCTATTTGTTCTTTTTGAAGCTTTTTAAAAATTTTTATTTTCCTTATTTAATTTACTGATGTGTTTGGCAGAAGTTCAAAGGCAAAAATGACCTGCTTTGGAAACTCTGTCTGAGAACTGCAGACTGGCTTTCCTAGATGAAATAGACAACCTCATTTCTCAAGGAAAGTATTGCTTGTTTATCTTTTTGTGAAAGGAGTTGTTACTTTGTGGAGTCTGTGCACTAGTGCACTAGTGCATTATGGTAGAAATGCCTGCCTGTGGGATCAGGCTATAGATTAGGTGGGATCAGCAAATATTAGTTTAGTAAGGAATCACAGCAACATTTTAAAACCTTTGACTTTTAAATGTTTTTATTTAAAGGACTGGAGGCCTTCTGACCCCAGCCTGCTCCTGCATTCATCTACGTATACTCCATGAGAAAAATCATTCCCATGGTTAGATTACCCAAGCTACCTAACACCCCCCTCTCCCTGGTGTTTTAAACAGGAAGCATAAATCCAACAAATCAACATGATTTTATTTTTTAATTACCCATGAAAGTGGGCAATTAAATAAATAATTAGAACCATAGGAGAAATATGCATAGATGTTTGTATATATATTTCCATTAGATAGCTACATTCCTAAGCTCTAAAATACATCAGTTCAAAGAAACCAGATGAATAATTGCTATCAGAATATTGTATTGAGAATCCTTGAGTGCTTTACCCAAAGGATGTTAATAAGTTTATGTCACTGACACAGCAAAAAGTTGTCAGGTCATCTGATAAGGCTATCAGAGAGAAAAAAATTGTAATATAAATGCCAGACCACAGTATTTAAAAATAATTCATCCAAAAAATCGTATCTTTTGCTTAAAAAGTAATGAAAGGAGGAATTATTTTTTATTTGCCTCTGGCCTTTTCATTATTTAAGATTCATGTTTTCAAGCTTTGCATTGCAACTTTGTTACAAAAAGGTTAAAAAGGAAAAATGATGGGTTTTTTACATAGTTATTTGATTATAATTACCAAGTCTATAAAAAAAATAATTACTTCTAGACTCAGAAAGTAGCTGAGAGAACTGCAAGACTGTGAAAACTCGATTTAGCTAACACCACCACCAAAAAATAATTTTTTCATCTTTTAGATGAACCCCAGGTTAGTAGACCAATCTACAAATTCCAGTTACAAATTTCTGAAACTTAACTGTTGTGCAAGTTTGATGACAATGTCACATACTAGACTGCCATAACGTTACTGATATATTTTTATTCCTCTCCTTTTTTTTTTTAATGAAATAAAAAATTTTGAGGATAGTCATACTGCAAATGAATGCCCATCTGTCATTTGTACATCCATCCTAGAAGAAGTGTAACAAGGTCATCAGTGCATCCAACATAAAGGAAGAATAGCAAAGCCTGACCCTTCTTGCCTTCCACTGTCAATGATAATGTCCCACAGACAAGAACTGAAAGGAACTTCAAATCCCAAAACTTGTCAACATAGGAATCACTAGACTAAGGTAGTTAGTGGAACAATTTATGCCCTATTTATCAGGAAAAAGTTGCATTTAGAATGTTATCAGTAGGTTAAACACTATCATGAAGAGATCAATAGTACACGAAATCTTAGTGTAGGACTGTATCCTTTTCAATGCTACTAATACTAGTTATGTCTTTAAGCACAAAGTGAGTTTTGGAGGATTAATTTTGGTTTTGGTGGTGATATAAATGATCTGTATTTTCTTGCAGGGACAGGAAAGGCTAGATAAAATGAACTGTTATTTGTCTGACAGTATGCAAATCAAGGATTCTGACTTTAGTGTTTCTAGAGTAAAGAACAAGAAAATAAAAGTAGATAGTAATCCATTTTTGAAAGTCTTAAAAATCTCAGAGCCACAGAACATGGCAGATAATGACTACCATCTACAAATGTTAGATAATGACTAGAATTTTTCTGTTTTCTGAGAAATAGAAGTGTAAGTCAGAATTTGTTAGGTAAACACAGTTTAAGCATGGTCAAATTCTACATTGGTGTCATAGATGAGTTTTCAATGCTACCATTGAAGATTATAAATTAAATATACATAAATTGTCCCTTCTAACAATGAATCTCTCATACTTTAACTTTGTCAAATTTGTCACCTTTTGCAGCCATTTATTAATTTGCCAAATGTTATCAATGTGACAATGCTTTAAAATTTTCTATATTCCTGCTGGTATGATTTATTTACATAGCGTTGTTGTTGCAGCATACGATAACATAACTTATTCTTGTACCAGAGAATTTTGTGGGATTAACTGATAATAAAAGTCTAGAGAGTACAGAAGTACTGTAGCTAATGGAACTGGAGACATTAGCTAAAACAACCATATTTGGTATCCAATCTTGCAGTTAGGACTGGTGTATTAAGACCTATAGTAATAGAGATCCACTAATATTGCCAGGTGAAGCTTTTAGAAGTAAACTTTTTATAATATACTTTCTCACATGTACACAGAATCTCTGGGGTTTGGCATAACTAGAACAAAGCCTGCTTGCTGGAATAGCAGTGACTAATTCTTGGCCTATAAACCATTTAAACATTTTGATATGGATTACCACAACAAGAACAAAACAACAAAATGAAAGCAATACTAAAACATTATTTAGCAACCAAAAGTGTGTCAGAATTTAAAGCTAATGGAGTGACACTGCAAAATCCTATTTTGATGGTCAGTTAACCATACTGAGTGATTCATCCAACATTAGTGTGACTATTCAGGAAGTCCAGTGCTGTCAGAGTTTGCGTATGTCTCAACACACAAACTGTATTACCAATCTTTATTTATGGAATAAGTACAAATATTAGCTGTATAAACTAGGTGTGCAATTATTAGATAAACAAGTACAAATTTTCTTGATAAAGGCCACTGTCTGTCCCCCATCTTTACACTACACCTTGAAAACAACACTTTCACTGAGATAAGAGATTATCAATGTAGCCACTTTAGCATTGACAAAAGTCCAAGAAGTCACTGCTCTGTGAAATACTTACTGAAATACTGATGGACACATTGAAGACATAATCACAGCCAAGTTAATATCCTGTGATTTCATATCACATCACAAAAACCTCTCAGTAGACATGCAGAAATTTAGAAGCATTCTCATGTTAGCTACATTCCTTCTAAAATGATTCCCCCATTCTCTCTGGTAACTAAGTGCATTTCTTGTCAGGCAGGCAAGGCAGCACCATTACCTGGAGGCCTCTTTCAGAAGCAAAACCAGATTTTTATTTTGCATCTGTAGCAGTTAATAAATTCCAATTCTGTTTTAATTTTTCTTGCTTGTGGACTAGCACTGGCAACAAAGCAAGATGATGAGGATATCAGAGATTTCAAGGTCTTTTATGTGTATGTAAATTAATGGATACTAATTCCAAGTGCTTCCAAATGTCTTTGAGAACAATTAACAAGCAGTTAATAAACAACATTTGCATCTATGAAGGGACATTTCCTTATGGTAGTCTTATGCTTATTTAAAACATTAGAGGGTGTAACATGATCCTGGTCAACAACAAGTTTTTCTGCTTGAATTGTGTGTCCATCTGCACATCTTATGGAATTCTAATAATCACTTAAACTTAAGGATCAATTAAAAAAAAAAATCCCTGAATTTATGAAGTTTGTTCTTTCGTAAACATAACTTTACAAAATCTAGTGATAGGGTAAAAAAAAATGGGTTAAAGGGTAATGGATTGTTACAGTGTAGGAACTAGAGACCACCAATGGAAATAGTGACAGTTAAACAAAAATCAGCAACCAAGTGAGGTGATTCAACACATAATGGGCAATGGTCCTACATAACACCTTGTCAAAGGAAGGAGTAGGTACAAAATGTTTACATGGGTTCAAAGGGAAACTGGGAAAGGACTTAGAATTGAAACCAGATCTAACTGAGGAAGTCCCTAGTAGGAAGTAATAGTAGGAAAAAAAAAACAAAACCAAAGAAAATGTTTTTGAAGGATACACACATCTACTCTGCTTTTTCTTTTCCTAAATGTCTCAATAGGAGTAAGGTCAAAGATGGACCATTTTCTAAAGGGTCTATTGACCTGAACCAGGGTCTTTTTCTTTTGTCCTCACGTGAAATAACAAAAATATGCCCTGAGACATCAGCATTCCCTGAGGAGATCATCTTCTTCTGAATACCAAAGAAGGTGATGTAAAGGATGGTGCCTAGAAGATGCTGAATCATCCATTTCATTTTTCCCTTTGAGCAAAAACACTGCAATTCCAGCACTGTCATAGTGAATACCCATTACTAATTCAAAATTATTTTTCTTGGCTTCTGTATTATTAATTGTTTTGTTGTTGATTTTACCAGAAATGCCTTATATAGCTGAAATGTGCAGGAAAGCTAAAACAATCTGACAGAGATGGAACATGTGTGAGTTGGTCTGCCAGTGAAATGTGTATCACCATGTCATATGCAAATCGACATTTCAACCTGGAGTTCACATCTTGAATGTCACAATCTTTTGAGCATCTCAGCTGTTTTCTGCACTTGGATGGATTTAATTTTTAAACTCCTGTACTCTATATTTTATGTCTTAATCAAAATGTGGGCACTTCTAGGGCTGCAGCCAAACAGAGGGGTAGCTTGCAAAAGTAAGCATACATGTACATCATCAGAGGGAGCATGCTCTTGCCAAATCACAAATCTTGTGTAGGTCAATCTCTGAAGTCTCATCTCTTCTTAAAAATTCCTTGTTGTAGTGTTCTATTTATATAGGAATAGTAGTACAGAATGATACAAATAAAAGAAACCAGATCCTTAACAAATCAGCTACTCATGTAGCAGGTTCAAGAAGAATTTGTACCAAGTGAGAGCTGTGGTACTTACAAACTCCTCCTTCCTGCAAACTACAACCATTCCTTCAGGTTTCACGCAGATTATGGCATTAGTGGTGAGTCATGAAGTCAATGAGAAAATGGAAAAACAGTAGAGACTGTTATACACTATTAAAACAGTTATGATTTCAAGTGAGACGTATAATGCAGTCAATTGTTCCTTACTCTTCCCTGCATGTTACCTTTTCCAGACTCAAATTTCTGTTGTGGATTGTACTATAGTTTGGATTCCATTAAGAAGCTACATGATAGCCTGATATCTGACAGCCTGACAAAGATATCAGGATGAGTTTTTCCTTCCTAGGTTGCCTCATGCAAAGCAAGAACACTCTTTGCAAGCAACTGATATTTTGTAATTCCATTAAGGTTAAAAAACTTCTGTATATGCTTTGGGCGGTTTATATATTACTGTTTTATAACCTGCCGGTCTCCACAGAAATTTCTTGCAAGAACTGAAAAATCTCTCTTTATTTACTCATCAGGATGTTACTACTGCAGGTGGGAGCAGGAATGAAAAGGGGGAGACCACACGCCTGGAGCAAATATTCATAGGAAATAACCTTCAGTTAGTAGGCACACACACACACTGCTATTGACTACAGCATGCCTGTGTTCTTTCAAATTGTAATGCTGCCAACTTATTTAATGTTGTACTGGTAGATTTAAAAAGAAAAGAAAAAAAAAAAAAGAGAGAGAAGAATCAAAAGGCTAAAATCTGTTCAAGAAATCAGTGCTAGCTTCCTGACCTGGTTTGAAATTCAGGCAAGGCCCTCAGAAGGTTTAATATCCTAATCTCAGGAGTTAATTTATGGCATTTTGCTTTGAACCCAAGATCTCTGTGGCTTATGTCAAGATGTTTACTCTGACAAATTGTTGTTTCCAAGACAAATACAAATGTTAGTACATTTAGCCCACACCTCTAATTTAAGTACTAGATTGGTTAAACAAAACAACTTCTGACTATATATTTTCTGCACCCAAAGAGATAGATAAATGAGGAAACGCATGCCTGAGTGATTAGCTGTCTATTTAATGAGATTTTTTTATTTAAGGGCAACACAGAAAGGACCTGTGGAAGCTTTTATAGTCCAGGAGATGATTCAGCTGAACTTCCATTGATTGAGGTCAACTGCTTCCACAGATCATGGACTAGTCCTTGTGTGCTCATGCAAATATTACTTTCAAAGAGAAATACTACATGACACTCGTGTGTGTTTCAAGTCTAGACAATGCCTATATGCGGTTACCTATAAGATTACTACACCTCTTTGGCACCATGAAAGTATTGCACAGTGTGCAACAACGGTAACTAGCACACAACCACTGCACTGTATGCTTAAAAAATAATGCCGTGGAGCACCAATAGACTGTTGCTCTTAATGTTCTGTCATTGCTGAGGTCACACACAGACCTGAAGCATTTTTACATGTTATGGAGAGGTGATCCTGACTAGGGAATTAGACTGTCCTCAAATCCTGAACATCAGTAAGCATGTTGTTTTATTTAGAAACACAAAAGGAATTAATGGACAAACATTTTTATGCCTGGAAGGAAGATGTGGGTGGAATTTATAAGTAGGCTATCTAATTTCCAAAGATTTTCAAATTAGTGTCCTGGTTTAAAGTAAAACAGAACCAATTTTCTGTTCAGTAATTTTACTTTTCATTTAAGCCTTTTCTAACAAATGGAACTCCGAAATTAACAGCACATTTTTAAGACAATAGTCTGCTTCCAGAGTGATAAAACCTGACTCTTTATAATTTATGCCAAGGAATGGTAGGGAGAGATGCTGTTACATATGCTTATTGCTATAACAGCCAAGGTCAGCTAACTTTGTTATTTGCCACATTGGAGGGTCAGAAGAAGAAAAACGTAGAAGTGTCACAGCTGTGGGGTGGAGCGGGCAGGACAGGGGACCCAAAACTGACCAATAGAGTATTCCATCCCATCTGCATCATGCTCAGTATAAAAGCTGAGGAATTAAAAGGGTCAACGTCTGTCTTCAATGGCCAGTGTCTGAGGAGGACTCTGCCTCTTTCTCTGCCTTTGGTCCTGATCTGTGTGTTCCTGACCCCAGATCTGGAATCCAATTCCTATCTGCCGCTGATTCCAGTCTGGGACTTCCCCAGTGCCTGACAGTGACATGACTGTCATCCTGGGAGCTCGATATGGTTTTGTATATATTGTATATATTGCATTATTTTCTTTTTACTAGTTTATTAATATTTTCATTGAAGTAGTTTAGTTTCTTTTAAAACTCATAAGTCTCTTTTCTCTCTCATCCTTCTCTTCCTGAAGGGAGATGGTCTCTCTTCTCTGAAAGGGAGAGAAGTAAAAGAGAGCATCTGTTGTTCATTTCAGTGGCCACTCTGACTCAAACCATGACAGCTAGTTATTTTTTCTTCAGTATCTAATGCTGGTGATCAAAAGATACTGAGTTAACGAATTCATGTTTTGATCCAGTTTAGCTTTTTCTTTATTTTGACAATTCTTTTCCCTTAAAATTCTGTAAACTCTCTCAGAAAGGGTAGTACTTTTAACGTAATTCTTTTCAGAAGAAGACAGCGGCAATAGCTACTGCTTGCTTGGAATTAATGAATTGTAGCAGCATCCACACATATGTATAAGATGCCATCATGAGTACTGTCAACTGTTTTGCTTCTATTACTTTCAGTGACGCTTAGGCTGTAGGAACCTACCATGCTTTTGAAAAACTTCACTTGTGTATTTCAGTCATTTAAGGACTTCAGAAAAATTATGTCCTGCTTAGGTATGATAGACAGGCATAGAGACATACCAAGAGTTTCAATGAGGTGATCAAAACCACGTAACAGGTAAGTGGCAAAGCAAAAACCCCAGGCATCCTCATTCAGAACACCAACCATCTAAACACCAATACATTGACCCCAGCAGAAAAAATGATGGTATTTAGTGGCTTTTAAGCTCCTCCCCGCTCCCCCCCAAAAAATAAAAAATTAAGTGAAACGCAAGCTAACAAAGGAAGAAAAACAGTATGGGCATTTATCATTTCCAAGCTGCATTTTCAGAAAGGCACACATCAAACAGCTACTCAGCAGACTCTGACATATATTGAAATTATTTTCAGTACTTTTATGTTACTTCCTGAAACTACCATCACCTGAGAGTGACCATGCTAAAAAACTATATTCAAAACTATTCATTATGGACTGACAAACGTAACACTCATTAAATGCTCTCAGTACTTTCTGTGGTGTGTCGTGCATCATCTGTATACTTTTCTTACCTGAAAGCTTCTATGTCTTCTAAAATAAGCAATTCACTCAACTGAAAAATTATGTTCTCTTAAAGTTTTTAACCTGTATGTGTAGCTGTGACGAATATTAACCCTGTTCTTTCTTTAAGCAGGAGGCACCTGAGAATATTCACATAGCATTTGCAATTCCATGAGCATTAAAATTAACTTGACATCCTTTGATGGCCCTGGAAGCGTATTCACATAATGCAGGCAAATCAAATAGAAGAGAAACAGTTGTTGTTTTAACCTAGAAATCAAATAGCACCCCACTATTACAGCAAAGGGCTCCATGTTTCACTGACACATGCTAGTTCCCCACATTCTCCCATTTCTTTCCAAAGCACTTAGGAAGGTGCATGTCCTGGCGCTCACTAGCACTCCATGGATGGAGACTGCTATTGGTGAGCTGTTGTAAAAATTGAGACATGTTGCAGCAGCTTGCAAAACTAGGGAGAGCAGTGAACGGGTAAGAACTCTTCAGTATAGGTGGGTAGGGAGGAGAAGAGGACAGGGTGGTACTTAGTGTGATGGAGCTGCTCAGACATTTGGTTCTTTTCTATGGGACAGACAACAGAACATGAGAGCTGGAAGTCAGAGGATGGGACAGTAAAACAGATGACACTGTGGTGGGAGCCCATTACCAACTACCTGGTCAGGGGCAGGTAGTGGACCAGCTTCAACAACCTGAATAAGTCTCTGAGTCACTGACACTGTCTCTCTTGTCAGCAAAGTTTCACCTTGCTGACATCTTCCGGTTGAGCATTGTGGTGGGACACAAGCTGTCAGGGAGATTTCTAGGGGGTGGCAGGGATGACTACTTAGTACAGGTGCTGGATGGCCCACCCAGGCTAACACACAACTGGATCTGCTCTCCACTGAGAAGGAGGAACAGGACAAGAGGGAACAATTGCTGTTCTGACCATGTAACGCATGTGAGATCCCGCAGAGAATAAGGGATATGAGTAGCAGAACACAGACCTGGGACTTCAGATGAGCAGATTTTGGCTTACTCAGGGCATGGGCAGGTGGGATCCCAAGGGAGGCAGATCTGAAGGGCCAGGGACCTTGGGGTAGCTGGCAGGACTTTAAGGGTAATGTTCTCCAGGGGTGAGAGAAGGCTATCCGCATACTCAGGCTGGCACATGAGGAGACCAGCATGGCTAAGTGTGGAACTCATGGTGCTCCAACGCAAGAAAAGCAACACAGAGGAGGTGGAAGCTGGGCCAGGTGACAAAAGAGGAACTTAGAAATGTTGGCTGGGATTGTAGGGATGGTGTTAGGGAAGGCAAAACCTAACTAGAGTTGAGATTGGCAAGGGAATTCGAGGGAAGACATTTTATGGCTAAACTAAGGGTAAAAAGCTGAACAGGATGATTTGAGACAAGGGACACAGCTAACTCGAAGGTCAACAGTTACTGCTTTGCCTTGATTTTCACCAGCAAGTTCTCACAGGCTTCTGTGTGTAGAGATTGCAACTCCATATAATTCATGCAAGGGCAGTGTGCAGTCCTACTTTAGGCAAGCATAACGACAGCAGTGACGCCGGTGGGGCCAGAGGCAGCTTTGGGGAGAAGGCTGCTCTGGCAGGCAGTGAGTTGAGCAGGCATAGAGTGGTAGGAGGTAAGGAAAAGCTTTTCCCCATGAGAACTGTGAAGCAACGCATCAGGAGCCTAGAAAGGCTGCATGGCTGTTTTATAAATAGATATCCAATTGTGATAGATTTTGGTATAATCCTGGTGAAGTATATCACTGTTATGTATTATTAGGAGATATTCCAGGATGTTTATGAACTTAAATATAGAATTATAGAAACATAGAATGGTTTGGGTTGGAAAGAACCTTTAAAGGTCATCTAGTCCAACACTACTGCAGTAAACAGGGAAATGTTCAGCTAGATCAGGTTGCTCAGAGCCCTGTCCAACCTGGCCTTTAATGTTTCCAGGGATGGGGCATCTACAATTTCCCTGTGCAACCTCTTCCAATGTTTCACCACTGTTATCATAAATTTCTTCCTAATATCTAATCTAAGTCTACCCTCTTTTCGTTTAAAATCATTACCCCTCATCCTATCACTACACTCCCTGAACAAGGGTCCCTCCCGATTTTTCCTGTGGGTCCCCTTTAAGTACTGGAAGGCTGCTGTGAGGTCTCCCCAGAGTCTTCTCTAATAACCCCAACACTCTCAGCCTGTCTTCACAGGAGAGGTGCTCCAGCCCTCTTATCATCTTTGTGGCCCTCCTCTGGACCCACTCCAACAGGTCCATGTCCTTCATGTACAATGGACTCCAGATCTGGACGCAGTAGTCTAGGTAGGGTCTCACCAGAGTGGAGCAGAGGGGCATAATCACCTCCCTCTATCTGCTGGCCGTGCTTCTTTTGTTGCAGCCCAGGATACAGTTGGCTTTCTGGGCTGCAAGTGTGCATTGACAGCTCATGTGCAGTTTTTCATCCACCATAAATATGAGACCTGTGAGATTGGAAGTTCTGCAAATTATCCCAGCATATGAAAGAGTAAAATGCTTAAGAATGTACTTAATATTCTAGTTATGATCAGATGTTTTCTTGAAATCATGGGCTTAGATAACTTCTTGAATGAATATCTCAGTGTAATCAAATTCTCTGCTATCTCAGCTGTCATAAACATCCCCAAAAAATCAACGTCCCATGGAAATTTCAGAAGTTTTAAACAATGAATCACATTTCTAGCTGCAACTAAATGATTTTATTCATGGAAAACTACACTTTTACCTTCCAGAAGTACTGCTTACAAAGCATTGCTCACAGTGTTAGAAGCTTAAAATGATCATTTGTGCATGTGCGTGTGTGTTTGTTCATATTTTCTCCTAAATGCAAGAGAAAGAGAAAGAAAAAGTGGGCTGTTTAAATTCTGGGAAAATGCTTAAGATAAAAAGAGGATAGATGGCACATACAAACAGTCTTCTTGGTTCTTTTTTTTGGTTTTGGTTTTGGTTTTGGTTTTGGTTTTGGTTTTTTAATATATTAATTGCATTAACAGTCAATATTAATTTAACTCCCTAAGAAGAAAAAGCTACCACCATCCACTTCCACGTTGTCTGTACCTTCTCTTCTTACAGACTTCTTCAATGTCTATTTTCCAGGAGAATCTTTCATATTCAAATTGAAAGGAACATTTCCTAATATCTTCAACAATAGTAATTTATATGGATAGTTATGCTGATCTCAGACACAGGAAGAGCTGTTTTTTAGAGAGTGACCAAAATCTGTGAACGGCATCTTCCCTGAGTTGTGCATCTGAGAAATATTTCACAGTGTGGTTATGCCCTTATTAGCAATTTTGCATGAAAAGAGAATCCTCTCATTTTTTATTCTTCTTTCATTTTATCTTTCTTTTAAAAATATTTCTTTCCCTCTAAAATATAAGAAAATCAAACCCTACTGTCATCTGAAATTTTAATTTATCATTGAAATTAATTAAGATATTGCTGTCTGTATCACTCCTCTGTAAAATTTCAATACGAAAACAAAATAAACAATTAATTGGAAATTTTACTGGAAAAGACACTGTGAACGGTAAGCTTCATCTTGAGGCCTAAGAAAGGAGAGTGGAAGATTAAATACTGTATTACATGAGAAACAGCAACTTATGACCTTTATGGAGATATGTAAGAAGTACCTAAATGAGACAATATAGGCCAGTTTTTCCACTCTGAAGGGAAAAAAAAAAAAAAAAAGACAATGCTTGATAAAACCAAAGCTCTAAAGCACAAGCATCATGCTCGTGACAGAAGCTGTGAGAGAACAGTCATGCTTCCACAATATATGCTCTCAGATTCTGAAAACATGTGTTTAGGTAGTGAAGATCTCATTCACATTCTCACACTTCCTGGCCTCTGGTAGACTTTTACTCCATTAGATGATTTAATCTTTTTTTGAACTGTATTAAACTTTTGGCTTCCACAGTGTCCTATGGCAGTGTGTTCCAAAGATTAATTATTCATTATAAAAAATCTGGTGTGCTTAACGAGCTTTAAACCTGCTGCCTAATCAAGTTATTTAGTACTTTAATTTGATTCTTGTGCTATGAGATCTATTTAGCAATGTCTCCATCATTCATGATTTTATATATTTCAAACCCAGAGAGCACTAGTTTATTTAATTTCACTAAGTGTTTCTTTTACACAATATGTTGGTTATGTGAGAATCTGTGAAGGAGAAAAATAAGTTTCAACCAAGGAGTTTTTTAAACCTCCCCACAGCAAAAGAGAGCCAAATGAGCTGTGTCTGGTTGTGGCTATACATAAATCAATACTTGTTTACCTGACATATGTAAATTAACCTCCAACAATCTTTTACCAGGAGCATATTAGAAAGTGCTACACAAACTCTCTGTTAAATTAGGAGAGCTTTACACTAAAATACTAATGAAAATGTGAGATTTGTTTTATTATTTTTGTTTAGGTCTCACCATAAATACAAATTCTGCAAAACAAACTACAGCTCATTCTTTATCTAGTTGTGATAAAAAGAGCTGGAGACCTTATATTAAATTAAGTAGAACTGAACTGCAGATCCTTCACTGATATTTAGCTTGTTTTGCTACTGTGGTGAAGGTGAAATACAAATTATTCTTCTTCCCTTGACGAAAATTAAATGCTTCTAGTGAAGTGCCATCACTTACGGAGAAACATTTAATGAAATACATTTAACAATGTACAGGATATGTACGTATAAGATAATACATTATCTGCAAGCACACAAATACTCGCAATGAACCACTTCAATGCTAAAAGTGGATTTTCTGTTGGTTTAGCATGATGTATTGACTCTCTTGGGGCTTGAATACCACTAGAGTTCATGAAAAATCCAAACTGGTTTGGAGAAAGAAGACGTGATATAGCAAAACAACACACCCGCATTTTCAGGGAGCTAACTTTGCAAATGTGATAAATGCTGTATTGTAAAACTCAAAGTTTTCACGCTAAAATGGTCTAGCAAGGTTTATATAGGGATTGATAGGTAGCCTAAATCATATATTAGAAGGGGATAATGTATCTTACCCACCTGATGGATGTTTTTTTAACTCACTCAGTCTCCAGACAAATGAGAACTGAGAACTACCGCAAAAGTGTGAATTTTTTTCTGTATGTGCTGATAAGAAGATTTGAATATTAGCATATTTTAAAAATAAAAAAAAGAAACAAACAAAAAAACCCAACCAAAACACCAAGCCCAAAACCTCTGCTATCACAGCGTTGTCTTTCATGAAAATAATTCTCATGGTTTGTTTAAGAAATAGAAAACAGCATCTGCAGAGTCCCCCCAACAGGCTTTTCAGACCAAGGAATCTCTCTGTCTAGAAGATAAAGTTCAGTTAAAGTGGTGACAAAGGTCCGTGAAGACATAATTAAGGTAGTGGCACCACAATCAGAAGGAGGACATTGTGCTCCAGATGTTACTATTACTGCTGTCACTGCAGAATATGAGCAAATATGAGCACTATACCTTATATTTCAACAAGGTGTCCAGTCTTGATAATCAAGCATGCTACAGATTGATACATCAATCTAGACATATCATCCAGTGCTATCACTTCACTCATCCTTCAGGAGCAGTCACTGGGCTCAAGAAGATCCCCTTCACGTTCCCAGCCAAGAAGAGCTGGCGGCCAGCAAGCTGATTCTTGTCTAGTGGAAGGATCACTTGGAGGAGAACACAGCTGGACCTTAAATAATATCCTTGTTTCAAGCCTCTTTGATATCTTTGATATCTTTTAATTAGCTGTTACTGTACTTGGTATTTGCTTTTTTTTTTTCTCCTCCGGAAAAAGTTACAGATCTAGTTTTAGCAAGACCATCATTTATCAAAGGTCTTTTTCTACCCTCCCATATACATCATTTATGCTTAAATTTGCACTTTAAATTCTCAACCAGTTTTATAGGAGAGCCTTCTACAAATCCAAGAACGTCATTAACCTTTGGTGGTAGTGCTGTGTATCAGTTTAATGAAGTGTTGTATGGGGAGAAGGGATCCAGACCTTTGAGCATGGGTATTCTTTCCTCCTTCACTTAAACATTCCAAAGGTTGATTTGATCTAATTAACACACACATCAGTATAAATCATTAAAATTTGCCATATTGAATTACACAGCTTCAATCTCCTCATGACTATAAATGCAGGCTATATAATATACTGTTTATGATAATGAATGGAAGAGGCAATGAAGGAACAGTAATTAAGCAAGTTTTCTAAACCATTAAATTCTCAGGTTAATAGTGGAAGATGAAGGAGTATTAACAGTCCCTTTGTGGCAGAAGCCAGATATAAAGTGAATGTAGTCGGGCAGAAGGGAGAAGGTAGATCGAAGTGCAGTGGCAGATCCAGAGTAGCATTCAGGCTGACATTGTCAGTATGCTTACAAAGTGTAATATCATTGCATACCCTTCAGAGACTTAGAACTATGCCTAATAACAACTAATGTCTAGCATTCATTAAATTGATTTATTATAAATTACTTCTTTTTATTCAATCACTACGTTGCATATTCACATGGAACAGTCTTCATGTAAAGTTCCAACAGTAGTTTCAATGAAATGAGACTAGAAGGTGGGAAATGTTTGGAAAAAAAATAATAATAAAGCAATCCAAGGTTTTCGTAATGACAGCATATACGAGACGCTAATTTTTGGCCTTGGGAGCAACCAAATACAAAACTAAAAATCTGAAGAGGTCTCAGGTGGACAGGCAGGAACCTCTGAACACCATCATATGCATTATGATAAAACTAAATTGACTGGCAGTGCTATAATTAAAACACAAACAAAGACTAATTCATCAGATTCTAACACTATTGCAGCAGAGAGATTTGCCCACACACTGAGGGGTACTTACATATTCTGTATAATGTGGAGTTACTTTGGGACCATATATTCAAACACTGCATCTTCTTCTATTTATATTAGTCTGGGGCAGACTTTTTATTGCTTTTATGCATGTGTGGAACCCACCTAGGATGAATCTTGCGTTTCATGAAGTACAAACAAAGGATGCTCTTTCTGCCCCCAAAATGCAATAGAAACTAAATACTTATAGGTTACTAGAAGAGAAGACAAAAATGCCTAAAGGTGAAGTAGTTTCCCTTGTTTACAGAACAGAATTTGGCTAAGAACATATAGGCACCCTAACATCTTACCTTTTCATCACCTTTGGATCATCCTTGGTCATCTGTGGACTGATTGCCTAATTGTGGGCTCCACGTCCTTCAAAAGATTATTATATGACCCATTGTTGTACTGTATGACTTGAAGAAATCATTAAGTCAGAATCATGTATCTATGTATTGGTAAGAATTAATTAAGAATTTGGGAGGCCACTGTCAAACAAAAACAATGAATCCCAGAAGCTGAACTCAGTAAATTTTCACAGGGCATAGCTTTTAATTAATCTAGCTACCTCCCCCCTCTCTCTCTTTTCTCCACTTGGTTATAGTGATTCTAGAAGCAGCTTTTACAGTCTCTTTGACAGTCTTATTTTAAATCACAGTTCAAAATTATTTAACATATACATATCTTGTTACTAAGGAATCACTTATGAACAACATTCTCCACGGTTTAGTTCAAGAAATTACTTAAACATGTTTTAACCCCTATAGTTTATTTTCAGCATTTGCTTCAGGAATTTTAAAATGTTCTTAACTCCTATCGATTGTCAGTCTAATGTCACAAACCAATCATCTGAGCAGATTCCTTCAGAAAGACATGTAAGTGCATTAGCATGCAAGCAAAAATTATGCAGTGAATAGTAGTTAATCAAGCTGCGTATCAATTTCTGTATCAATTTCTCTTAAGAAAAAACAATGTTTTTATTTTACCTATACAGGAGAAGAAGGTAGGTTAAAAATGAACAAGCAAGAGCTAGTAGGGTTACATGGTGATAAGGGATAACTGATTTGCCTACTTGCAGATTATATTTGGAATTTTTTGTACACGTCAAGAGTGAATACAGGCACAAAAATTATCCATAGACTAACAGCTCCATAATAGGTGGGTTAACTTAAAGTTGGAAAAATACAAGGAATTGAAAGGATTTATTTTCTAATATGTTTTCTGTCCGTTTTCCTTGAATAATTGGTATATGATATAAGGAAAACATGTCTGCATATGTGCTATGTTTCTGACATTACCTGAAATCACAATAGTGTCGTTTGAGAAACTCACACAGAGACAAAGGTGTTAGGGGTTTCATCAAGGACTTAGTTTTCTATAAGCACATAAACAAAAGGATTTTCTGTGGCTTCTTTTGATCTGATAGGCATTGCTCTTTCGCAAAGGATAATTGCTGTTGCTAACAGTGTTTGAATTTTTTTTAAGGATTTTAAGCTTATTTAAGATTTTTAAGGTTATATCCTGTGAAATGTGACACATTTTTTTCGCATGAAATGCAACCGCAGTGATGAATGTTCATCCTTTTGACACTGTCCAATGCAACTGCTTTGCAGGGCTCAGTATATAAGAGCTGCATCCAGATCTGAACTGGGGTTCTGTGTGCTAAGATAGGTAAGAGTTTGGTCTGTTCCATTACAGTACAAGAAGTAAGATAGCAGTTATGTCCGGATCTGTACTGGTTCCTCATTTGCTGTCTTTTGACTTTCTCCTGACATAGTCTATGCGATAAGATCATAGCCAAAAGCATTTCAGAAAAAGTGCCACACTAGTAACAAGTAAGAAGTACTGATAAAAGAAGGGACCAAAATCCGACTATCTATGAGCAAAGTGAAGAGATAAATGAATGAACAGCAATGAAATTATGACACATACCCCTAAACATTTACATATAAACACCTTTCAATATGGTCACAGACAATGCTCAGCTTCTTAATATTTCCTTCTTTTCACACAGTTCATTCAGTGCCTGAAATAACCATGTTAACACCTAAAGCGGTCCAAACTGTTTCTTCTGTCATATCAAATTGGTATGTGAGACAAGGCAAAACGGCACCCTTCTTTCCTCATCATATAGTTTCTCCACCTCAGTGATATATACTTCATAAACCAACTATTCATAATCCCTGTCAGGATGAAATTACAAAAATTTTTAGAAAACCAAACCAGGAGAAGCTGTGCCCTCTTTATGAGAATGAATAAAAGCAGACTTTCACTTTTAAGTTAACAAGCATTTCCAGTCATGATAAAGACTGTAAAAAAAAACAAAACAAGACAGTCTTATTTTCTACTGTGTGATGGCGCTCTTATCAGGGTACTAGTATTTGCTGTGATATCCCATTTTATTCCCTTTAAGAAAAAAATTTTCAAGCAAATGTGGAAAATTATGATATTCCTTCTACAAAAATGTATTATTATATGAATATAACAACAGGTGTTAATGACTACCTTTGATGACTTCATATCTATATGTGTGTGCTCCTTATAATAACTTACATTTGAAATCTGCCCAGGAGACTTAGATACTTGGTTCTTCTTATGTTCAAAACCCTATTTTGTTAATATTAGTATATATGAGTATCACAAAAGCCATATTTGTGAGACAAGAACTGCTGAATGTGTTGTTTATGAAGTCAGTATTTGTGGCAAATATGGTCAACATAATTGTTGTATTTTATGTTCCCTGAAGTTCTTGGGTAGTTGGACATGACTCAGTTTATTAAACAGATATTAGATATTATTGATTAAATATATTATTAAACTTTTATATTAGGAACAGTGCGTGTACTACGCAGCCTCCACCACCAGTTCCAGAAAAGAGGAGTGCCATAAGTCATCTATATTTCCCATGGGGCATTTCCACTTCCCCTGAACACTCATGTTTATGTATCTGAGTCTCTCCTGCTGTGCAGTTGATTTTTTTCCCAGTACTTAGCTACCAGTCTGGTTTTTGTGACCTCCATAGTAAATTCCATTTAATACAGTAAGTAAAGGTAAATTCTATTTAGCTTACTCAGTTAATTTTCTAGGGAAAGTATTTGCTGGATACATAATAACACTTTTAAGTAGGTTAGCTATAGCATAAATTCAACTTTCTCATCATCTCTTCAGAGAGATATATTGAAAAAAAAAGAGGTTTTAGGAACTTCCAATAATTGTTTGCCTCTCCTTTAAAAAATATATTACAAAGCAGTTAAAAAAAAATTAGTAACTACTACAGTAGCACCCAGCTGTATAAGTAATTGGAAGCCAACAGTACTGCTCATGTACATAAAGCGGCTTACAAATGCAAAACCAGATTGTGCCTTTTTCACATGAATGTTACCTACTCCCATTAAATTATAGTTCAATTTCAATTTTCTCATGAGAAAAAACAAACTATATAAATAATATATAAATAATAATGAAAGAGTAATTTATTTCTTTTTTTAACAGTGTAAATTATACCACATCAGTTGACATTCCTACCCTACCTAGGATCTTTCTTACGCACTCAGACTATGATTCTTAAAAGGATGGGGTAGCACACACGAAAAGTAAAATCACATATTTGAGAATTGGAATGTGAAAAAATGAAATTAATAATCAGGCTACTCACATTATTCAAAAGAACTAACATTCAAAATGCAAGTATTAGCATAAATCAGGCTTTATTGAGAGTACCAAGTATTTAATAATTACACAGAATTACGTGGTATTGTAATAACAAAAGCAGTGACATCAGCCTAAACTCCTGAAGCTGACAGTGAGATTAATCTGTCAGCCACATGGGATAGCTTACATGAAACTACTTTTCAGGTCCCTTATTTGTTGTTTTCATAATCTTTTTTGAGGTCAAAGTAAAACATTAATTTATACTGCAAACATTTAAAACCAATATGGAAAGTACTAAAAGAGAGTTGGTGTTGGACAGTGACTGAAAAGATCGTCTAGAAGATGGGAAGCACTCAAAAAAAGGTAACGAGATTGTTCAAGAATTAACATTTGAATTAATGCAGTATTTGCATTAATAAAAGTTGAATTTGAACAGCAACCCTTACTTCATTCTCTGAAAACTGGATTTTAAGTAACCTTACCACAGTTGACTCATTTGAAAGCAGGCTAAAAGGGCCTGAAAAATTTGTGCTCATTTCTTTGGAAGAGCTATAGGTGTGATTTCCTAGATGTAAGAAGTTTTTCCTGCAACAACTGAATAAGGAGAAAAAGAAAGTTAGCACTCAGTTTTCCTTGAAATGCCATTCCATACCAGCAACTCTTGCAAGCTGGCTGCATTGCCAAAAGAGAAAGAAGAAAAGATGGAATGCAAAGACCCTGGAAGAGCACACAGCACATGTTCTCCACCAGATCCCTTCATGCAGAGCTTAACATCACTTAAATATACACATAAGACTAGTACACTGAACTGACTCAGCTGCAAACAATGTCGTAATGTCTACACATATAAACAGAATAAAAAATATTTCATTTAAAAAAAAGAAAAAGAGAAACCCTAAAAAACATAAGGAAAAAACAAGCCAAAAACCCCCTCCCCCCTAATAGCCCCTTCTAACCTACACTTTCTCTGTGGTTATGTTAGGAGTGTTCTCATTTTATTGCCTACAGTTCTGATCGTTGGCGAGGTAAATGAGGAGTGGTTGCTCAATAGCTGACCATACCCAGAACTGTATCATCTGCTACGATTTATAATATATTTTAGAGAAATACCATTGCTAAATAGGACAGTACTAGTGTCCTAATTTTCATTTTTTAAAGTATCTAAATGACTTTGACATTCTGAAACTTGATTGGGCAATCGTACTGAAACTACATTGGGTTATTCTTCCCAATTAATACCTTCAGTCCATAATGATTGCAGCAGTCTACATTGGTAGTGGTGCTTCCTTTATGAACTGAAATAGACTTGAGATCATTCCATCCTTTTCAACTAGGTCTACATCACTAACCCATCTAAGGCTTTGCCTCCCAGTACAGAAATTGCATGGCAGTGAAGTATATACTAAAAAATAAAATAAGCTAAAAGGTCAAAGATTCACCAGTGAAAGCAGCATACACCACCCGCTTTCCACATCAAGTATTGAATCTTGGATCAGGGTCAATTCTGACTGAGAAGAGTAGAGTTTTCCAATTAGATTGGCCAATTTTCATTACCAAGATCTCAGGTTAAATCTGTATTATGTATGAACTAAATTCTCACATCAGTGAAATGATTTATGGTATTTTATCTTTCAAAAGTGAAAAAGCTACCTTTTAACTGAAAAATCAAGCTCTGTAAATTTATCTTTTTACCCGCTGAAATTTAAAGATTAGCATCCTCCTTGGCTCTAAAGATATAAATCCACCCTTAAAGAATTCTGATAAAGGCAATTCATTTGAAATTCATTGAACAGCTCTTCCAATATGATATCTGGTCTACATAAACTGTAAAATCCAGTCACTTTTACATTTTAGCTTAAACATAAATCTCTGCCTCACCCCCTCATCTCTTTAGGGAAGAACTACTAGCATAATTATTTTGTAAATAAGGCAGTAAGATTTTATTTTCACCTTGGTATGTGTCTACTCCTTTGAAAGCTACTGTAATGCCCACGAATGTCCTGCATGAGTGGAAGCTTTAGATTCATCAAAATATCATCAAGACATACCACATCCAAAAAACAAATGTATCTTGCATAATTTTATAATCTGGATGGCCCATGAGGCTACATTTGTGCTACATTACTTTCAATTCTCTGGAAGGACATGTTTGCAGTGAAAATTTAACACTGGTTTCATGTGCCAGCATGGATGCTCTACTCAATCAAAAGCTGTGAAGCTACTTAAGTATTTGGATGTCCTCTTTCCAGCTTTGCCACTGATGTCCTCCTTGTCAAAAAGGACAGATCACTACTCAGAATCCAGCCTTATGGATCTAGATGCCATACGATACACAACAGTGTGTTATGTACACTTCAGAAAACTTCTCCTACTGCCCTGTAGACACTGTACACATAGATTGGATTGTACCTTTAAACAGTTTTAGTCCAAGACAGCTTAACCTTATCACTATGCTACCTGACAATTGAGTACTTTGAAAACAGAGAAAAAGAATCAATGAACGGCTTCTTTAATTGAATTTCGTGTTAATCAGCAGCAATTACAACAGTCTCACAACTTTGAAGTCTTAACTGAGGTCTCAGAAGGCTGCAAAGAAGAAAAAAAAAGAAAAAAAGAAGAAAAAAAAGAAAAAAGAAAGAAAAAAACAAGGACATATAGAAACAAAGAAACAAAGCTTTCAGGTTTGGGTGACATTGGTTTTTTTAGGATGGCATCAAAATAACAACTCTAACTGTCAATATAAAGGGTAAAGAAAACTTAAACCTCTCTGGGTGAAATAAAGCATGTCTATATTGTTCCAGTCTTTTGCAGGAATACTACATGGTGCAAATGAAAGATTGACATTCAACCATATGCATGTATCTGCTTGCTTTGGACTAGCAAATAACCATTTAGCATGATGGAAAGTACAGAGTAAGCAGAGGGTTGTGAGTTTGTAGAATGAAGAGTTCAAAAAAGCAGAGTCCAGAAAGATGCTAAAAGCTGTGGGGTCAAGATACAAATCTTTAGCTTTAACCCAGAACCAGGGAAAAAATGTACAGTTATATTCAGTTCTAACCCAAGATCCTGATTGGAAAACATAAATAGGGGTCTCTTCAATATCTCTTCAATAAAACCTTATTGCACAGAGGAAAGGTGGAGGTAAACCCTGGAAATATTTCCTAACACAGACGAGTAAGGAAATCATAAAAAAAAATTTAAAAAAAAATTAAGATTTCACCTTTTAGGAAAGCTGACATTCATTTTTAGGGAAGTAGCAGTACAGGCTGCTCCTTCTGAGTGAGGGCTGAGAAAACAAAAAAATCAGCCACTTTAGGGCAGTTCCTTGCAACTGTATTGTATCAGCACAAGCCAAAGAAATTAATCCAAACGTTTGCTTCTTAACAAAATGGCTAATAAATTCATTGATTAATGCTAAGTTCAATACAGTGATATTTTTACCAGCCACATATTGAATGACTCTACAATACTAGTAGCATAAATTATTCAATTATTTTTAACCACTGCAATGTCCTTATGAAGAAAAAGTTTTCATCATTATATTTTGTTGTTTTTTGTGTTTAAGACAATGTGCTTTGATTCAAACGACTTTATTTTATCTGGAAAATTTTCTGTATCATAGAATCATAGCATCATCTAGGTCGGAAAACACCTTTAAAATCATCAAGTCCAACCACCAGCCTAACACTGCCAAAACACAAAACCATGTCCCTAAGCACCACGTCTACGTGTTTTTTAAATACCTCCAGGGATGGCAATTCCAACACTTCCGTGGGCAGCCTATTCCAATGCTTGATAACCCTTTCTGTGAAGAAATTTTTCTTAATATCCAATCTAAACCTCCCCTGGCATAACTTGAGGCCATTTCCTCTTGTTACTTGGGAGAAGAGACTGACCCCCACCTCTCTAAAACTTCCTTTCACGTAGTGGTAAAGAGCAATAAGGTCTCCTGTCAGCCTCCTTTTCTCCATATGGAACAAACTCAGTTCCCTCAGACATGCCTCATAAGCCTTATTCTCTAGACCCCTCACCAGCTTCATTGCCCTTCTCTGAACTTGCTCCAGCACCTCAATGTCTGTCATGTACTGAGGGGGCCCAAAACTAAACACAGTATTCAAGGTGGGGCTTCACCAGTGCTGAGTAAAGGGGAACGATCACTTGCCTAGTCCTGCTCACTAGACTGTTCCTCATACAGGCCAGGATGTTGTTGTCCTTGTTGGCCACCTGGGCACACTGCTGGCTTATATTCAGCCAGCTGTCAACCAACACCCCCAGGTCCTTTTCCACCAGGTATTTTTCCAGCCACTCTTCCCCAAGCCTCTAGAGCTGCATAGGGTTGTTGTGACCCAAGTGCAGGACCCAGCACCTGGCCTTGTTGAACCTCATACCATTGGTCATAGCCAACCGATCCAGCCTGTCAAGATCCCTCTGTAAAGNAGCAGGTCAACACTTCCACCTAACTTGGTGTTGCCTGCAAACTTACTGAGCGTGCACTCAATCCCCTTGTCCAGGTCATTGGTAAAGATATTAAAGAGAATTGGCACCAATACTGAGCTGTAGGGAGCACCACTTGTGACTGGCTGCCAACTGAATTTAACCCCACTCACCACCACTCTCTGGGTCCAACCCTCCAGAGAGTTTTTCACCCAATGAAGAGTACACCCATCCAAGCCATGAGAAGCCAGTTTCTCCAGGAGAATGGTGTGGGAAATGGCTTTGTTACATTCTAGGTAAACAACATCCACAGCCTTTCCCTCATCCACCAAGCAGGTCACCTTGTCACAGGAGATCAAGAAGTTAGTCAAGCAGGACCTGTCTTTCATGAGCCCATGCTGACTGGGCTTGATCACCCCTTGCTGACTGGGTTGTCCTGCATGTGCTGCATAATGGCACTCAGGATGATCTCTTCCATAACCTTCCCTGGCACTGAGGTCAGACTTACAGGCCTGTAGTTCCCTGGATCATTCTTCCAACCCTTGTAGATGGAAGACACGTTGCTAGACGCCAGTCAACTGGGACCTCACTGGTTAGCCAGAAATGTTGACAAATGATGGAAAGTGGCTTGCTGAACATGTCCACCAGCTCCCTCAGTACGCTCAGTCAGATCCCATCTGGTGCCGTAGACTTGTGTATATCTAGGTGTTGTAGCAGATCCCTCACCATTTCCCCTCTCATTATGTCGTCTTCATTCTGCTCCCCAACGTTATCCACTAGCTCAGGGGTATGGATACTCAGGGAACAACTGGTCCTAGTACTAAAAACTGAGGCAAAGAAGGTATTAAGTACCTCAGCCTTTTCCTGATCCTTTGTCACTATGTTTCCACCCCCATATAATAAAGGATGGAGATTAACTTTAGTCCTCCTTTTATTGCTAATGCATTTATAGAAACCTTTTTTATTGTCCTTAACATCCAAAGCCAGGTTAATTTCTAGTTGGGCTTTGGCCCTTCTAATTTCCTCCCTGCATAGCCTCACAACATCTTTGTAGCCCTCATGAGTGGCCTGCCTCTTCTTCCAAAGGCCATAAACTCTCCTTTTTCCCCTGAGTTGCAACCATATCTTTCTGTTCAGCCAGGCCAGTCTTTTTCCCCAGCGGCTCATTTGTCGGCACATGGCGAAAATGTATCATCTACCTCCAAAATTATGTGATTTTCCACAGAGCATCAGTTTAATCTTTGTGGAATATAAAATCAGAACCTCTACTGCTTATTTCAATAATGCATTCTTACTGGCACTGCACCTCTCCTTCTTGATGTTATGGTAGGATTTTAGGTTTTTGAAATAAGTCACTAGTATTTATGTTACTTTCTCCTGTTCTTGCATATTTTTATCTTTATATTTTAGGTCAAATCATTTGAATATGACAGTTCTTTCAGAATATGTATTCACCATGTGCAGAAATCTATATATTATTTCAAAATGGAAGTGGTACTCTTCCTTATTTAGGCATTTAAAGTTATACTATCCAGCATTTTCTGGCAAATTTAGTCCCTAGTGATTCAAAGCAGCTGTAAGTTATTTTTTTTCTGGCCAATTACACTTACCCATACACTGACTGTATGGGTAACTGGTGTCACAGAAAATGGCTTAAAATCCCAAAATATATGAGTAAAATTGAAACACACATTTTGATTCACGAGTTTTCTGAGTATCTGACTACATAATCATGCTGCATATTTTTGGAAGTCCCACCATTAGACACAACGTCAACACATGAATTTTTATGTCAGAATTTATTCTATAGGATCTTATTTTTCTTTAAGAAGTTGTAAATTCATTTCATACAAGTAAATATTAATCTCATTATTTTTCTTCTGTTTATGGAAGCTTTGTCTCTTTCTGTTCCTAAAAAACTTTTTTACTGAGTGTATATACAGCTTAATGCTGTATTCATGCTGGAAATAGCTGTCCTAGTTTTGTCTTTCCAGAAATTCGAATTGATTTAGAAAAAGAGAAATTTGTATATTTTTAGCACAGGAAATAATTATTTTTGATTCTTGATCCAAAAAAGAGTGACTAAAAAGTCAAAAGATTACTAAAATTTGAGCTGTGCCTTAAATGTTGAACAGTAACTTCACCAAATTTAAGTTTCAAATGTTTGGGTTATGATGATACTCAAAACCTGAAATACAAAGTTACATTGATGGAATTTTTGTCCATGACTTCCCTTTGCCACAGTTTCATGCTGAAAATAAGCAACCAATATGATTGCCTTAGAATGGAATATCATTTAAATTAGGTTAGTTTTTTTTTTTTAAATTAAGGCAGTGGTTCACAAAAATTACACCTTATGCTCTTTCATTAAAATCTGGGGGTTTTTTTGTGGAATCACAAAAGTTCAGTGCCTGAATGTACAGTCATAAAAAGTTTTTAGAGGTAGTTCAGTCTTTTCTAATCACAGAAAGAGCCAAAGACTCTACAAAGTCCATTTATGACTTTCCTATAAACCATCAGTTAC
The DNA here is from genome assembly GCA_013396915.1 of Stercorarius parasiticus. Lineage (NCBI taxonomy): Eukaryota > Metazoa > Chordata > Aves > Charadriiformes > Stercorariidae > Stercorarius > Stercorarius parasiticus. The sequence goes on along the minus strand of VWZL01001515.1, from coordinate 46,441 downwards.
AGGAACAACAATTGTACAAAACGTTATGATAGTGTTTTTCAACCTGTCGTAAGTGAGAGCTCCATAAAGTACTTCTTAATTCAGTGCATTTCAAGCACTGGAAGATTTTCAGCAGTTTCCTTGAGCATGAGGTGGGGGGCGCACTGGGCTGGGAGGGCCTCGGAAGCCAAAAAGAAAACGAAACTGCAGTCCAAAATAGGATTTGAGTACCAGAATTACATCTAAGCTATAGTTAATTGCATTATTCTGCTCTCTGACTATAAAAACATTTTAGCATTTTTGATATAAATAGTAGCTTAATCAAATATCAATATCTCTACAGAAGACCTACTTGCTTCTTTAAAATATCTGTACATTTTAATGTGTTCTGAAGGAGGAAAGAAGGGGACACTTAGAAGTGTATGAAAAGTAAATTTAGCACCTACATTAGTTTGGACAAAATTTTTGTCTTTAAACAAACAGACTAACTGAATACTGGCGGTGGTGTTTTTGCAGAGTTGTTTTTTCCAGTGTTTTCTCAGTTCCCATGTTTTTCTTCTTCAATAGTGTTTCATAGTAATTTCTGGAATAATGGTGAGAATAGTAATCTCATTTAGCACAGATCAAGTTTAGATCTGCACATGAAAAAGTTTGAGATTCTGAAAAAATTTGCCAATAAACCCCACTATGGATATGTCAAAATTGAAAGAAAAAGTGCCAGCGCATTCATTGTTAAAGTATACCTTATACTTCAGGGGCAGCTTGATGAATAGGGTTATTGCCATCTTTTTACATATGAGTTCCTTCAAGTTCTTGAACATTTTTGGAAGGTAAATTAATAGCTAAACTTGTTATACAAGTAGAACGTAACAAAGTTTAACAGCATTATAAATAAGCTATAAAGTTCACAGAAAATGTTATAACTGGACTTCAAAGATTACAGATAACCTTTGCCTATGTCCTAAAGAGACTGCTCATTCAGTCAGACTAATTAGAATATTTATTCTTGAAAAGAAACTGCACAGTCTATCATTTTCAGAGACAGCTTGTTTTCAAAAATTAGATATAACTCCCAATTTCATGAACAGCACTTGTGACAGTAGATATAGCTGTCTAGGTTATTTTGTTTGATTAATTATATCGAAGAAAATGTTGTCAAGAAGCAACTAGTCTCATTTTAAAAGCTAGATATGAATAAAGCATGTGCTTTTAGCTGGGTGTGTTCAGCCTAGACACTCAAATACTAGGTGCTTGCATAGTCATATAGGATTAGAGCATTTCTCCTTAAAAAACATTGCACAGAAGCTAATGTTTGTATGAGGCTTGTGTTTGTATCTGGACAACCAAAATTTCACTTCATAACTGAAATTCTCTTAGTGGTTAAGGAGAATATGTTTTCAGAAATGATCAGCTCTTCTCTGTCAAGTTGACTTTGAACTGAACAGGAGCTTAATCCAATACATTTGCCATAAAGTCCATTCAGAAAAAATAAAACTTCCTTCTCAGGCTTGGATTACATTAAAAAGCTGTAATAATAACTAAAAGTTAACTAAAGAGTTAATTTTAAATCATATTATTTAACCCTTACAACCCAAAATGGGAATGAGCAATTAGCAAATTCAGTTCTCCTTGGAAAAGAGAAAAATCTGGGAGTCAATGGTCCCTGAAAGCAAATTCTGTGTTTTGAAGGCAAAAATGTTACAGAACATGTACACAACAAATGTTGTACATCCCTGAGAGAAAACAAAGAGAGAGAGAGAACATACTGGTCAGAAGGTGAAAAAGGCAGCACAGCTGTGAGCAGGAGATACTGAAGGAGATACTGCAATCCTTCAAGACAAATCCTTCAAGGTGAAGTCTACTTTGTTTATTTCATCATATTATTTTTGAGAATAACCTCTTGCTACAGGGAAGGCTTAGACATGTGAATGTGTTTATTTTGATCATTTTGGTAATTAGAACATTTCTGAGGTAGTTACTCACAAACACCCAGACTTAAGTAAGCCATGTTCAAAATTCAACTGATGAGCAAACCTTACAATAAAAATATCTAGCAGAACCTTCAAAAATGTCATTTTTTATATGTTTAGAGTGGAGCGAGCTCACTGTCAGTCTTTGTAATGGAGAAGTCTAATAGTATAACTTTAAAATTATTCTTATGCTTCTGAATTTGTCGTTTGAAGGCTGATTTAGGAGCACACAACAATGTAGTAGTGCAGCAGACATAGGAGCGCACTATGGTCCACTTGGGAATTAGCAAACAGTCTCAAATATGACATAAAGTCACAAAAATACTTCTCCCATTTCAAGCAGGGATAGTAAAGCATTTTGCAGGAATTGGAGTACTTACATTTTGGGCTATTAAACTTGTCTGCTTTTACTAGATTGCTGATTCGTAGACCATTGTTATACAAGCTCTTATTTTGAATCACATCGACTCAAACTAATGTGCAATTTGGGTTTTTGGTGCAGAAACAAATACTTTCTAAAAACAATTATTTAAGGATTAGATCCTGTTACTTTTCAGCAGATAAAAAGGAAACAAACAAACAAACAAACAAACAGAAAAATGATTCTGCTCAGTAAACTCAGACTCCTCAAGTAAAACATCGGTCACCCTCTCAATGAAGAACTTTAATATCCAGTCTGAACTTCCCCTGATGCAATTTTAAGCCATTCACTCATGTCCTATCACCGGACATCAGAGACAAGAGATCCGTCTCTGCTCCCCGTTATAAGGAAGTTGTAGACAGCAATGAGGTCACCTCTCTAGTCTAAACACTAAAGCTCCAAACATTCTATTTCAGACTGTGCTCTTATACTTTCAGTTTAGTTCTTCCAAGTTGCAATGTTTATCATGAGGCAAATGTGTCTGGCTGAACTAAATTGCCTCAGCAAGACATTAATAAGAGTACTCTTAGGAATTCTCTTCTCTTGAAGAGCTTTAGTGCGATATAGGAACACAGTCTGTAAAAGAGAATGAGTCACCTGAGTTACTATAGAGAAGTGTTTTGGATTTTTCCTGAAATCTTTTCCTTTTTTCAAATAACTACTAAAAATCTAATTTTTCTTTTCCACACTCTTCTTTAAAATGCATTTTCAGTGCTCTGTAAGACTCCATTTAATTAATCTTCTTGGAAAGCAGGAAAACAATTGTGCATTTGCCAGTAACTTTTCTCAGAATCTATTTGGGTATATGTTTTTTTGGCACACTCCAATTTCAAATTAAGTTTATAAATTCCAATGCATTAGGCCATCCCTGTCTGGAAGCTTGTTTCACTGAGATGTGTGTTCATTACGAATAAGAGAACAACAAAGATAAAACATGAAAAATTATTACTGTAGCCAACTGCTTACTTGGGTTGAAACTCTGACCTGACAAGGATGAGTGTCAGGCTCATATTTTCCACAGCAGAACCAGTATTTCACTCTGACAATGTTGCAGTCGATTGGCTGAAGATAGGTAAGCGTGGATTCCAACAAACATTTGACTGTGTTAGGCCATTCTAAGTAAAATCACCTTTTGCTAGAAAAGCTTTTGGCCTGACAGTTGTTTCTACAGTCTTGCTTATGGCTCATTGTTTGTTGTATACTTTTGTTTCTGGGGAGTTGCAAGAGCATTCCTGGATAAAAAAGAACTCAACCTTGAAAATGAAAATTCATTGTGCTTTCTTGTGCAGGTTTTGGTAGTAGGTAGTAGGTCCCCTCTTGCCCATTGCCTCTACTTACCACAAACCAATGCTGTACTATCTAAAGCTGATACCTCCAGAAGACATTATCACATTCTACATATCACCTTCTATTGATGATTTTATGGCATATTTTGCTAGCTTTTTTTTTTTTTTTTTTTTTTATCTCTAGGCTGTTTTTTAGTACACTAGCTTTCAGAATAGGTTACTAGCAGATACATTTAAGTAACATACAGAGCTTGATATAAATGCTTTTTGACCCTGGGTGCAGTTCACATAGTATTATTGTCACTGTTCCGTTAATAAAAATAAACTACGGAAGTTAATGGTAAACAACATGTCAATAATTTGCTTTTGTAACACTCCAGCTTATACTTGCATTTTTGTTCTCCTTCTGCATTGCTATTTTCTGATATGTACGTTCTGTACAGAACAAAGTTAAGAGAGCATTAAAAATTGTTTTCAAAAAAGAACTTGGTAAACCTTGAACGTATTGTTCAATTTCCAAGAATTTCCAAGAATTACTAAGAGTGTATTGTTCAATTTCCAGGCTTCATGTACAACTTCTTTCAGAATCACCACAGAAATATAAGTCTCTTGACTGGATGATAAAATGGAATCTTGAAGCAAGGGTCAGATTTTTAGATCATTCAAATACCCAAACGAGCAAAGGTAAGGCATGATAGGTAGATAATGAAGCTTTTTTTTTTTTTCTTTTAATTCCGTAACACTGCAGGTGTTACGCACCTAAATATTGTTAGAATCCTTAATACCAGACCATTGATAAATAAAGATCACTAACTTCCATTAGGAACTAGGGTGAAGCTAAATGCAGTAGATATGGAGTTGAAGAAATTAATATAGACACAGACCAGTGAAAGATGCAAACATCAAAATAACAGGTATTGGCCAACAGCAATTAAATGAGAGACCTAAGTGAGGTGAATTTTTACAGTTCAATTTGAATTAGTCATTAAATGAGTTAGTGCAATTTTGGAAAAAAAAAAATATTAGGAAAGATATTGAAATATAACCAAACATGTAAAACAGATATAAAACATCTTTCTTTTCAAGAGCTATCTGCCAAAAAAGGAAGCTCAACAAGAGAAAAAACAACAAAACAAAAAACCACACACACACACACACACAAAACAACCAAAAAACAAACAAATAAAACCCCCCTTTCTTTTAAAGCTTTAAATCTTTCTTTTTAAAGCTGCTCTCATGTATCTATGTTTTGGCGTAATATATTAATTTACACATAAATAATTTACAAAATGTTTTTTTTAGTGCTATTCCTAGTTTAGTTTGGCTGCAGAAAACAGTTAATAATTCATGTGAGTGGCATTAAACAGCACTATGCAATTTTCTGAGCAGAACAGAAAACCTCTGAGTGATCTTTTTTAGATACAAACTACTTTCAACTTGTAATGCTGATGTCCTAAAATAGATTTTGAATGGTTACTGGTGTTTTATCTCTTCTGAGCACCTATGTTTTCCATATTAAATCCAGTTTCTTAATTTTTCTATCCCAAGGTCAAAAAGTGGAAATAACTAAGAAATATGACAGAAAATATATTACATTTATGGTGGAATAATAAACATAGATCTCTCATGATCTGGGAATGATCAATGAAACATCCAGAAAAAAGTTGTGGTGGCAGTCAAAACAGTAATGGTAGCAGTTTGCAGGCTTTTTAAAATATATTCTATGGTGTTATAAACACAATTGGAAAGCTTTAATATGCAATTCCCTTTTAATTTTTTCTTCCTCATATCTCAGCACTGCTCACCCTTATAATAAAAGGAGAACCTGTGACACTATTTTGTCTCTAGGATAAATGATCAAACTGTTAGCTAAGAGAATATACTCTAGACACCTTTCCTAACTCTTGCTTGTTTGTTTTTAAATTCTTCTGTTAGCAGTGACAGCTGCTGATGATCATTTTTTTCTACTGCAAGCCATCAATCAGAATTTAGTGTTTAATTTAAATTTAAATGTATAAATTTATCTAGTAACATGAAACAAAGAAGCCACCTACCTACTGCTTACAGCTTTGTTTTTTGGAAGGTTTTGTAACTTTTTTTTTGTTTGTTTGGTTTTGATTTGGGGGCTTGGGGATGGGGTTCTTTTTTGCTAGTTTTTTTGGCTTTTCTTTTGTCTCAGAAATTGCATTGCAAACCTTACTAGCTAGTCAAAGAATATAAGTCCATTTTCACTTGAGAATTGTCCACCAAGATACATGCTGGATGGACACCACTTATCCATCATCATTAAGCTCTTGTCAAAAGACCGTAATCTACAATACTCCAATCATTTTGCAAATTATTTATTTTGTTTTCCAAACAAAAAAGTGCCTTGAAATTTTTTCCTCACAATATTTGAATTCTTTCACAGTAAACCTGTGACATGGATGTCACAGAATGCTAGAGCTGCAGAATGCTGCAGAATGCTAGAGCATATTTTCAGATCAAATCCTTGATAGAGGTAAGACAATAACAGCAACTAACGACAACAAAGCAGACCAAGTTTTACCAGCTGTTTCAGGTATCAGTTTCACTTGGTTCAATCAAAGGTTGGCTTGAGTAGCTTGCTAAAATTCACTCCGTGGGGGAATTTAGGTATATAAACTAATTTTAAATATCATCTGGAGACCTGAATTTGTGAAAAATAAAAGAAATCCACCACATTTTCTGCACAATTCCCTCATATAGCACCTCTTACCACTCCTTGGTAGATTATTTCAGTTGATACACAAATAGAAGACAAGTCCCTGTCTTATGTGAGGAACTTTCCCCTAAAGCATGCAAGTCCTATATATAACTCAGAAAGGGCTGTTATGGCTTTCATGAAGGGGATACATACATGCAACCAGAAATCATTGATTCTTTGGGTGCATAAATCTTTTGTGTCTTTGTTTCTGCCCTAGTGATTAACTGGCTCAGTGAACAGCAGTGAATTTGGACCCCATCTTACCTTCCTACTTCCTTCAAGAACTGAGAAGTTTCAGTTTCATTCTGTTTTATTTTGGGTTTGTAATTTTTTTTTCATAGAAGTATCATTTATGAATGATTACTAATGTTTTTTTCATATTTACCCCCTATATGCTAATTGTCAACAGTGTGTACACAGGTACAAAACAGGAAGAACATTACGAAATCAGACTGGATAAATAGCTATTTTCTGTCCTCTTTTTCTATAATTCAGGTGTTGACAGCTTGGAAGGTAGATGATATTTTTGCACTTCTTTCATATTTCGTTAAAGATTAGTTCTGCAATTTATCCTCTGGAATGCAAAAAGGCTAAGTGTTTTTTTTCCAATGTAATGATGACAGTCTGTCAGAATGTAAATGGATATTGAGTTGCTGAAAAGCCAGACTTAATGAGTTTAAAAATGAAAATGTTTTCCTAATAAAATTATAGATTTCAAACAAAATGGCAAAAACTCAAAACACCCTACCTCCACCACCAAACCCCCTGTTCAGAATACATCCAGCCTTCATTTTTCTTCTAAAGAGAAAAATAATGCTGGAAGATTTAGTGTGAAACTATTTAATTTTGCTAGAAACTGTAGAAATGCGTTTATGCTAGGAAAATCTAGGATACCATATTTCCACTAAAATTAAGGTGTATAATAACAGGGCCTCTGAAAGCACTAACACCAATATCAATTCTTATATGTAATACGTTGGATTGAGATGCATTAAGGTGATTAGTTCCTCCACAGCCTGCATCTTGGTGTCTAAAGTACCCTTTTTTTTCCCAGTGGAAGAAAGAGTATGATACAAAGATATTCTTGTGCTTATCCTTGAGGTCAATATTAAGTATAACAGTCAAAAATGGAGACAACTATATGGCCAAAAATCCTATGAATTAGGCAGACAAGCATCCTGGATGCAATTCTGCCTTTACTAACTTGGAAGTGTGGTACAGGCAAAGGCATAAATACGTGTTAATAGGTCTTTAGTGCAAATGAGTGCTGAGGTCAGTATGATAATTTATACATTAATGAACTATTTTATTCGGCAAAATCCTTGACTGTATGTTCTGAAATTACTTGAATCTGCAAATGTGATATGACTTTTTAAGATAAGAAATTGCTATTATTCCTTACCTGAAGGTACGTATTTGAACAATAGTTTTGATTAACTTTTCCACAGAGCCATTGATACTTTCTTGCAATAAAGCCGGTTGGCTGGACTGTGTCTCTTACGTTTTGTATTGCGGGTGACTTCCCAGACTTCTGCTTCTACACCCAATCTGTGCTTAGCTGTGTAAAGAACATTTTGTTCTCTATGAATGTGATGCACTACTGAAATCACAAGGCATTAATGTCTCCAGTGAAACTTAAGTTTTCATTCTGTCAGAAGACAACAGACTCACTGCCATTCCTGAACTTTAAGGGCCATGAAGTCAGCTTCATGAATTCCTGTCTAACTATGCAGCAGCAAATGTCAAAAATATGTCTGGTTTAGTTTGTAACATTTCTCCACTAAAATATGATTTTCTTTTCTGTAGTTGGCAGCTCATCCTCATTTTAAGGTATCTACTTATGCTCATGTGATTAGTGGCTAACAATTCTAATTAAAAAAAAAAAAATCATTTTATAAACTTCCTTTTCGACAGTTTTGACATTCAGAAGGATAAATAGGTGCTTGGTAAATCTTCTCTTTCACTTCAGCAAGAGAAATAGGAGAAGAATATTCCTCAGCAACTGGGGAGGACTCACAACAGAAATATACGTATCCCCAACAGGGGACTCTGCTTTCCTTCCAGTTCCAACATCACCAAAAAAAAGTAGTACGGATAACGATCTTCAGCATCTGACAGGGAAGTACATTTAATTCAGACCTCAAGGCCATGGCAAAGAGATTGCCACAGGATTTGGCTTTATTTCTAAGTTTTTGCCATCACAGGAAAGGCAAAGACCTAGGTGCAGATTGCAAAGTGCCAGCTACTTCTTTAAATAAAATCTGATTTTTTAACTAAAAAAAATAACCCTAAAAAAAAATTCTAAGCAATAATCAGTTACATTTCTCACTTGCTTATCTCCCACAAAGTGTTTATTCTTTCTGCAGAAATATGGTTTACTTTAAGAGTACTCCTACTATCACTAGATGGGCATGCAGTGCATGGCAAACACCCTGTGGTAGTAAATGAAGTATACCCACTTTTAAGATGGGCAATTTAGAGTTCCTTTGCTTCTCAGATGAGCCAAATACTAAGTTTGTTCACTTTTTAATTATCATTGCACCCAGTCAAACTTGTGCTATTTGCAGAAATGAGCATAAGCATAATACAAATAATTCTCCCAAAGCATGTTTTAGGCAATGGAACAGAGCATTCTGTGCGTTACAGCTCATTTCTTTGCCATTAATTCAGAACATAACTGTCACAAATTCTTAATTATTTTAGTAATTAGAAAAGGAAATCGACAATGCTTTAAAAAAGACAGCTACTTGCAATTGTTCCTCTAGGATGCTTAATGTAGCATGTGTATATGCCTTAATCTCTGGATGGAGAACAAAAATAAGGCATATGGATAAACAAATACTGTTTTATGCACTATGTATTTGGCTCCCCTGGCTTTCTCTTTTACTAACTGTATACGATGGGAGTACTTATCTCCTTATGCCTTGACTAAACCCAAACGAACATGTGGCCACCTGCTTCTTGATATACAATTAGGAATACAGTCTTTGGTTGAAAATGTAAACTTGTTGCATATCCTTAGACTCTAAAAAATTTCTCTTGCCTTTTCTTAATAAGGGCTCAATAGCATTCATCAAACAAGATAAAAGATAATAATTGAATATAACCATTGCAATAAAAATAAAAATTGCTCCCTGTAGGATCAAGCAGGTATTTAACACTCATAAGCATATCTGACCTTTTGTTAAGAAGACTGAACTATTTTCAGTTAAAGATGACTGGAATGTAAAAGCTTTACAGCGTCAGATTTTGTCAGTCTTTTCCCACTGTTTAATAATTTCTATCCCGAATGTTCACTGAGGACATGTGGAGAAACATACTAAGCTCTGCTGTCAAACTAACAATATACTGGGTGCAAGAAACAGAATATGCCATATCTTTTGTGTGCTGGCAGAGTGACCTAGGATGCAGGAAGAGCTTTCTATTTCACCTTGTATCCATTAAGACATTTCCCATCACAGTCTTGGGTGCTAAATATATGGATTCTTATGAGCTGATTCCCATTAAATCAAATGAAAGGGGATTGCTGGATCAGAGTCCCATACACTAACCTTTGGCTGATGAGTTTGGCCTTACTAGAGGAAGAGGGTATCAGTATCTGAGAGAAACTATCACTTATTTCTCTCCATATGTTTCTTCCTTTTTCCCAGCTGCTGTGTGGTAGGAAACAGGTGACCAAATTTTAGCATGCTATCTTAAGTCAACGTATCTACATTTTTTGTATTATTCAGGCTGAAACTGACACAAAAATAAACAATTTAGAAAGACCTTAAAAGTAAATACACTGTGAATATGCCTTCCTTTCTCATGTGGCATAGCTTGGTCGCATAACTTTTTTTGGAGTGGACTCACAGAGTCCATGCTCCTTAGACTATCTATAGACATCTCGAACTGGCTCACGGGGAAGGGTCAGAAAATAAAATTAGGAGTTTTCCCTTTTCAAAGACTTATGAAATCAAACAAGAAAAATGTTCTCATTTTTCTCCAAATTAAGAACAAGTTCCTTAAATACTTTAATTTAGATCATTTCTATATACAAGGAAAATTAAAAGCAGCTAAAGCATGTCCCATTTGAGGGAGTCCTGAGACATGAGAACTCCACTTTTATCTCAGATGTCACAGGGGTATTTCATATGAATCTTCGGTATTAAAGATTTCTATGCAACAAATGTTAAGTGAAGTATATATATTTTTTGGAGGTGCATATGGCTATCAATTCTTTTGTGTGTTTAAGCGTGCGCATATACATCCATGTAAAAGGAAAAAGACTGACAAGCCTTTTAAGAACCTCCTGGCAATTGAGGAAACATTTTGGCAACAAATGGGTGGAAGTTAATTCATTTTCTGAGTCTTCCGAAACAATAAACATTGTGGAATGAACAATGCCACTTACCTGCTGTCTGGTATTTTAGTGGTTTAGCTATCCTAGTCACTAGCAATGCTGAAAATGATACTGCCATGTTTCTAAAAGCATGCTATAACATCCTTAGATAAAACATGAACGTTATTATGACAACCCTATCTTTAAAAAGTAGAACAGTCAATTTTCAACTTTTTTTGTTTAATGTGGCCAGTTAATCTCTATTGGGTATAGGTACCAAGGTGTTGGCACCAGGGGACTGCACAGGTGGCCTCTGTGACGAGACACTAGAGGCTGCCCACGCCAGACACAGACAGTTCTAGACAGTTCTAGTTGGCTCCAAAACAGACACACCACAAGGCACAGCTGGGCCCACCAGCCACACTGGTTGTGCCTCTGCAAAAACATGTTTAAGAAAGGGTGAAAAAAGCTGCACAGCAGCTGTGGGAGATAGGAGTGAGAAAATTGAGAGAAACAGCCATGTGGACACTAAAGTCAATGAAGAAGGATAGGGAATAAGGGGATATTTGGTAAAATAGGTATCAGACTCATCATGACCACCCAGCTTGGTTGAAGTTTATGCAGTTGTCAGGTTTAAAACATGTTTTAAATAAAGATTTGAATGATGATGATGTATAAGTTTTACAATGGGGATTCTCCAAGATGTAGCTGAGTGCTTTGGGTGTCCTTGGAGAGTGAGCCTCACTTCTACACCACGGAGAGAACAGTTCTGGTCTTGTGAAAAGTTCAGAACATGTGCAAGAGTCTGTACATGCAAGTATTCATAGATCATATTTCAGCAACAGGCAATAATAAAAAAAGGACATCTGTTTTGGAATAATTCTCAGCTAACACTAGAGTCTATTTCAGTCTTGAACTATGAGCAGGTTTACTCCATGTTTAAACTGGACAAAAAGGTAACTTTGCATTACTAGACAGAAGAACAGAGGTGTCCTGGGGAGAATTAAAAAACCAAAAAAAGCAGACAGTGGCCTGCAACACACCGACCCACCAATTCCGTGACCTCATCAAAGGCACAAGTAGGGGAACCCCATCTGCAAAGGCATAAAATGGGCAGTTTGTTATCTTTATGCTACATCTCTTTTACACAATAGATAATTTGTGGCATGGTACTAAAATGAGTAGGCTGAACTAGTACAGCTGGTGATTAAACGTCTTTGTAACTAATTAGACTCTGGCATCTGGTCTACTGAAATGTACAGACTTTCTGGTGGGAACTGTGGTCCTTTTATTTGATACGCCATTATGGACATTAAGAATGGCCAGTGAGAAACACTTGGAAAATAACTCTGCATGAGGATATGCCAAATTATAGGTGGGTTATTTCTTAAAACTAAAAAAGAAAAAAGAAAAAAAAGTAAAAGCTACAAAGATATTTAATTTGTAGGAGTATTAATCTGGGGAGGATAGCTGAAATCAGAGTGAAAATTACAAATTAAAAAAAATAAAAAGATAGATTTTGAAATATAAGTTATGAGAAATAGTTATTGTAGGAAAGGGTCAGAGCAGATATGCTTGCTTTCCTTAGAGGAAGGATCTAATCACCAAGAAGAAAGTGAAAAGATTACTTTCAAAATACAATATTTTGTAAATTTTTCTATTTAATAAAAAAATATTTAATTTTCTGTTCCAAGACGGTACTTTCCCTCTCCCTGACCATGACAGTTCTTTCTGTGCCAGACAAAGAAACAGATCAAAAGCAAAATACATTCCTTAAAGGGTGAAATAAAATCAAGAAGTTTAACTCGAATAACAATCAGAAAAGTTAGAAGTGAAAGTGATCCACTTAGTCATGTAACAGGGCTATTTGCCATTTTCTGGCCAACGGCAAATTATCTCTGGTGTGTATGTCAGTATTTTGTTCAGTCTACTTTTACACAGATTCATGAGCCCTCAGCCTCAGCTGACTGTCAGTGAGTATCGAGGGGAGAATTCACTTATTCTGTCTTTAAAAAAGGAAATTTACTGCAAACAGAACTCGTGTTGATCAGTCAGGGGTAGCTGAAGGGAAGCCAATGTACAGATACCTTTTATGAACCCTACAGCATAGAAGTCTGTACTGTATGGATTCTGCTGTCTTTTATTGCTATATCTATGATGTAGAGCAAGAAGAAATGGCATAAAGATCTAGAAATCATGGTGTTTTTCTTTTTTGCAGAGGCCACTTCATCTCAAGGACTCTGAAGTAACCTCTGCTTAGTCAACATCTATTACAAAGCTAAGACAGCGCCTACTTGACTCTTGCTGTAGGAAGCTTTGCTCTTAAAAAAATATGTTTCATAATTAGGAACTCTGTTCTTCAGTTTCCATTTTTACATTCTTTATTTCATCCTATTATCACATTTATACTACACACTCAGCGACATGCCTTTTCTAGTATGCTCTAACATCATCGCAATGGCCTTGCAAGTAATACTTTCCATCTCTTTCTACTCATCAAAAAAGCGTAGTGTAAGGTTCTTGAAAATGTACTTGAAGAAAATATCATACACTGTATGCTGTATAAATAACCCAAATATGTGTCAGTTCTGATAATTTGACAAGAAATTTCAAGAAAATAAATTAATTACAATGTATGCATTTCAGTACATACATATATGGGATCCAAAGGCCTTTCATGAAAACTTTTTTTATATAAGAAGGTCACATTTTTTTCAGAGGTGAAAACATTTCCATGTTTTGTTTGAGCTCCATTCACACGAGTCATGATGGAGTTAAACCAACTGAACCCATAAAAGGAATCCAAAAGGATGGAGTTCTGCTAGCATTGTGTGATATTTTTAAAAGCCCTGGGTCTGCTACTAAACACTTTCCCTTGCTAAGATACCATCTTCTAATAACAAATGGTTGTTATTTTTTTTTGTTTTTATTTTAAGTGAGGAAAATGTCATCACCACTATCTTTAAATATTATGAAAATATTACGCAAAAAAAATAATCCCAATTTTCTTTTATAAGTAATACTGTAGTTCTAAAATAGAAATAGTCTATCCTGCCTTAGGGAAGGAACAAGGAGCCTGGAAGTTCTTTGCTGTCTTTTGCAACACATCCTGCAGATGACTGCAAAGATCTGTTTTGAAAGAGATGTTGAGGTGGGTGGTTTTGAGGCTTAGTCTGCCAAATTCTCCTTTAAAATTAATCCAGTGTCATTTGACCAAGAGCATGACAGAAAGATGTAACAGGTAAAGCAGTGGATTTGAAATGTTGAAGCACGGAGCTGGCCTCAAAGCCATCAAGCAGGACACAGAGGTCTTGGAGACCAATGACTCTCTCAGTGAGGAATTCCTGTGCAACTTCCTGTGGAAGTCTTGATTCTGTTTTCTTAATGTAGTCCCAAACAGACAACGTGGTAGCCTCGAGTCAGCCATTACTTGTCAGCCACAAAAAATGGTTGCAAGTTACTTATTAAATAAGTGAAGTTCAGAGACCTGCAAGCTGCATGCAATAGGGATGTCTAGCAGGAAGCGGGCGTTTCAACACTAACTCAAGTACTTGGTGTAAGGTAAAATTTCAAAATGAAGGACCTCTTTATCTTCTAGTAGATTACTAATAATTTTAAACAATGCTGCTGTGTCAACACCAGAGCCTAGGATGAGAAATTCAGATTAAGAAGAAATCTTTTCTCTAAATTGCTCAGAACTTGTTCAGTACAGAACTGACAATACTTTTTCAGAGAGTAGTCTCATGATACTGCTTGTGTGGCCACGTATAATTCACAGGAAATCTAGCACTGAGGGAAACTGTTAGGTTAAAGAATTGTACTGGAAATGAAGTCATTTGGTGCTTAGGAGCACCAAATGGAGGAAATGGAGATGGAATTTATTTTTATTTTCCCTGTAATAAGAAACTTTCTGTCTTGCTCGTGTCAACTTTCATGAAAGTAAAATTATTCTGTAATTTGCCATTAAACTCTGAAATGATTGTTCCAAACTAAATAGATGGTATTACATTAATAGATAACTTTTTGAGTTTACTACTCATGTTTTGTCAAGGAGAAAAATACCTCTAGTAAGATATTCTTCTGTTCAATTTCTGACAGATCCACGTGTGGATGCTATTACTCATAGAAATAGCATTTTCTTTCTTTTTCAAATGTATATACATTGACATAAAGATTTTCTATTGGCACATTAAGCTTTTCTAATACTACTGATATCAGTATCACTCAGATATGACTCTGAAGTCAGTGATTAATTGTTTAGCCTTTTGTTTAGCCATTGTTATGAGGTATCAGGCTATTTGAAATAATGTAATGATTTTTCATTTTTGTGGTTGACATAATGCAATGGTAACTTGCATATTAAAACAATTTGCCCATGCAGAGTTTGAGCCTAAGGAGGAAATATGCTCCATGGTACAGCACAAGAATTTTCATTTACATATGTTAACAATGAAATATAACAATTCCCATTAGAAGTCCAGAATACCTTTTCTGAATCATTATGCTTGAGAGTCCCATGACTTAATTATCTGTCACTCAGAAAGCTTACACACTGCATACCAAAGCTAAGAATGTACAAGCACATGGACCAAACTGGGATGCTATTCCAATTCTTCTGTTTGTTAACAGCAGAAAGTAAATAGCATTCACTGTTTTAAAGGATTTGGGCTGTTGTAAGATGTTGCCAATTATTCCAATGACAAAAGGACAACATTGCTTAGTAGTCACAATGGATAGGCCCAGAACATGAAATGTATATGTAATTGTGTGGATAGACAGACAGACAGACAGATAGATACACAGCCATTCCCTGATACACTTTACAATACACTTTATGTAGCCAATGCCTGGGGAGTGCTTTCAGCTCATATAATAAAAGAGAAAAAGTATTTTTGTATGCAGAACTGAAATAATTCACCAGATTAGGCTAAAAATGTTTTTAAAAACCCTTAGCAACCTTCATTAAGTAGAAACATAGAATCACAATAATGAAGGCTGGAAGTGACCTCTTGAAGTCATCTTTGCCAATCTTCTGTGCAGTGAAAGTCCAGTGAGATCTTGTTGCTCAGACCTTGTCGTCTGATGTTGGAACATCTCCAGGGAGAATACAGCACGTCCTTGGGAGCCTGCTCTGATGTTGTGTTACCCTCATAGAGAAAAAGATTATAATTGAATTCACATTCTTGCAACCTGTGTTGGTTGCATTTTACCCTTCTACTGTGTTTCTCCAAGTCTGGTCTTCATCATCTCTACATTTTTCCATAAGGTAGCTTTACAAAGCCTTTCTTTCACTTTCTTTTCTCCAGACTGAGCAAGCCATGATCTCTCAGCTTTCACTTGTACATCCAGTGCTCCAGCCCTCAGAAATCTTCAAAGTCCTCTGGTAAGTTTCTATAATGTGTCAGTAACTTTCTTGTACTGCAGAGCTCAAAATGGATGTGACCAAATGACATTGTTTGTATATGAGTATCATTCATATTTATACCTAGATACATTCACATGACTCTATGTCAACAGTGGAAAATTCTTCTATACATATACAAATCGGTATTTTAAAGCATGTTTCTATGACATATTTCATTTTTTTGAATTATTTGAATAAAATATCCCAATTTTCCACCATGCTAATATATAATATTAAAACATATTGTTCTAACCAAAAATGAGATTAGAATATTTTTAGCTTAAAATTCTGTCCTTTTTTAGCTACTTGGGTACCTAAAGCTCTAATGTAAAAGTGAGAAGCACTAAAATGGCAGGAAGAGCTCTAAAATTAATATTTCACGTCTTAGTTCAGATGAAAAGTATATTGAATTAAGGCTAAAAGCAAATTTCTTTGATTTGTTTCCTACCAATATAAATTGAAAGCCCTGGTAAGAGCTATCAGTAAAATCATGGAAAGCCAACAACATTTTCCCTTCTGTGATAAGGAGGATCTCAATGTAAACACTCAGGTCTTGTATTTTGCAGACTTCACAAACTATATTTTGGAAGTATAAAATGGAATCAGTCAAAACAATGCATTTAGAGGTTGTTTATGGCGGTACCTCTGAAGCCTGAAAATCCATCATGAGAAACAGTAAGCTTTTAGTGATGGGCTCTTTCGGAAAAAACACACATCCTGAACTATGTCTAGTTTGGCATCTTAGACAGTCAGATCTAAAAATCTTAACAGGAGCAAAAATACTCTAATATTTTCTATAGTAGACTGTCTCTTCCTTTTCTGGCCTCTCATTTGTCCTAGTTTCTGCTAGTGAAATTAAATTCTGCTAGAAGACTAGCTTTTTCATTATTACTTTCCATGTAATAAGCCTACTCTAAATGTTTCTAAGTGACTAGAACTAATTTATAGCTGATTAGCACTCATTCCTGCTGCTAAGGACAGATCTTAAAGTTCTTTTCTTCCTATGGTGAAAGTTATTAGAAAATGGAGTTTGTGATGAAGACCACAGAAAAATTAAATCTCTAAAATGCAGCCTGAAAAAAAGTATCATCTGCTAGGTTGTAATTGCTTTTATTGTTATCCTTGGTGAACATAACAAGCTTTTTCATTCAACAGGTCCAGGTGGGAGAACTGAGTAAAAATCACAATATTTTTGTGGAGGAATGGCTGAGTGAGAAGGGACATGATCTGATTGCGATGAACAATACAGCCTTTTGACATGCGCCTTGAGGAGAAGCCTTAGCTACAGTATGTGACTGTGAATTCTCCTTGAAGCTCTGCAAGGAGCAGAAGTAACAAGACGGTAAACAAGATAAGGGAAGCTACATCTGCAAGTAGAGGAAGAAAGTTACATTGGGTAGCTATGGGTGAACACAAGCCGTGTGCCAATGAAATAGTTGGACGTGTATCAATGAAATAGTTGGACATGTACCAATGAAATAATTGCTTTAAAGTAAACATAGGTTGTAAACCAATCACATAGCTGTCACTATCACGTACTTTTACTGTCTGTCTATAAATATGCTGTGAAAACTCGAATAAAGGGAGAACGACTATACTCATATTGAGATTTCATCATTACTCCGGGTCCGGCTCCCACTACGACATATTTTTCCATAAAATATAATCATTTGAAATTTAAAAAACAGTGTATTTTTGGTGAAGGAAATATACTGTCAATAAAAGACAGGCTTGTCAGAAAGAAAACGCCTTGTAACAGCACACAGGTGGTAGGAAGTAACAGTAATACGCAGACAATAAAAGTTGTAAGAGGTTAACAGCCTGATCCAAAAACCTCATGCTATTGAAGGTAATTTTCTCAGTGCTCAGTATAGCATAAAAGGGAGAAAATACTGGTCATAGCTTGGGCCTCTGAAAAACTGCTTGTGTGACAATTATACACCCAAAGCTATTTGAAGACCTTCAGTTGTATTGTTCACTCTGCAAACTAATGTTTCAAAACATATAATTAGACAATACTTCAGTGTCAATAATAGTTTTTTACTTTCTTTTGCTTGATGTATTTTTTACATAGCTCCACGGTTATGTTTTAAAGGATTTTTTTGCAGATGAAGGAAGTTCCCCAGATAACTCAGTATGATGTTTACCAAAAGCAGTTCTTCAGAAGAAGCACAAAAGGGAACAATTTCCCCACACTCCCCAGGTTATGCCCTGAGTAAGACCCAGAATCCTCTTTGAACAGTATTCCTCTATTAGCATAACAGCTAAAGTTGAGGCACCATGAAAGAAGTATTTGCTTGGCAGCCTTGGTTATTAGAAACAGGACATCAGTGTGTATGTAAATGAAGTGCTGTGATAACAGCTCTTTAAAATCACAAGTTATACTAGTTATTAGCACCCCATCTGCAACATTTGCTTTACTGTTTACGGGTTTCTTCACACTATCAGTTTGACTATCTTCCTATTGCTGTTAATGTTGCTGATCCCCTCATTACCATATGACACTTTTCTATATGTGGACATACTCTTCATACTGTCACTGACCAATAAACCATTAGAATGGAAGCAGATTTAGAGGAGATGAGCAAGGGTGATGTGCCCATGAAGGTCAGGCAATAATGTGGGTTGGGACTGGCCACAGCTGTTGCAAAGAAGTTGACTTTATCTCAACACAAAGGGGACTGGATGGTGACTTATATTTTAGATAAACAACTACCTACAGTTGAGTGGATCAACTGGTAATGTTTTTCCCTGAGTTCATTAAAAGAATGTGAGTGCCAGACCAACATGGGGGACAGTGATACGCAACATAGCATATAAGAACTGAATAACTAATGAAAGAATTTCAAAGAGAGCAATGGGCTTGAGCTGGCTTCGACCCTCATGTTCCTTCCTGGCAACTGGGGACACCTAGTGTCATGGCAGTGAGCATATTATAGAGTTAATAGAGACTGGTAATGGGAATCACATTGGTATTGTGATTGAACAGTGTATTGCAATAGCTCTTTTTTGCCAAGTGTAACTTACATTTCTATTGTGTTTTCAGTATAGCTTGTAAAACTCCACTAAATCAGAAATTCCATGTAACTTCAAATATCTTCAAATAAGTAATTTTTATGTTAAACATCACACCTCTTCTTGTGACATGTGATCTAAAAGAACTTGACCAGAGAGTTTTGGACTCTAACGCATACACACTATTTTGTTCCTGAAATCCAAACCAAATAGCTTTCTCAAAGAAGCATGCTAAAGAACAGGTTTCTCTTGGGTATCTTCCATGCAGACAGTATAGACTTTGACTACTGCCCAAAACAACTCTCCAACACTGTCACAGTGAGCCTTTCAGATATTTTTATGTGGTCTGAAAATCACAGACATGAGAGGATGCAAATGTCTTGTCCTCTCTACCCACTCCTAAGCCTGGGAAATATCTACCTCATATATGACCAAGATAACTTTTTGAAATTATGTCCCCACTGTTGGTGCAGAGCATGAAGTTCTCCAGCAATGGGCATGAGCCTGGGGTATGGGGAGCAATTTGCAGCACTGCTACATGCACTAAAGAACAAGATTGGTGATTTGCTTCTTGGTATTGTCCTCTCAGAGTACGGAGAAGGCTATGAGGAGTGCAAGGAAGATTAGGTTAAGGGATTACCCATTGTGCTATCCCCTTTTCAGCACTGACAGAGTAACATGTAGTTGCTGGCTGGGGGACTTGGGTTCATTCTTTGAGTTGCACCACTGAGACAAAGCAATGCATTCCCAAAACTTTAAGAGAAACCTTGAGTAAATCTCTAATAAAAGAATATTTTGTGATATAACATTAAAAGTTGAAATTCAAAACTAACATCCTGTTTATGTTCTCTGGACAAAAAAATATGGTGCTTTAAATGATGGTTATTTGTTTATTTTCCTAAAAGATTATCTCTGTTCTGAAAATGACCTTCTCACATAAGCAAGCTTACTTTATCCTTTAGGCATACCCAGATAGATGCAAGTTCTCTAAATACAGATATTCAGAGAAGCTGAGTTAAGCAACTGAGCAACTGAAAATCTGTCTTTTCTAGAAGTATCAATACCTTCTTAAATTTTCAGAGTCTTCCTTATATTCTACATTGCCTAATCAACCCATTATTAAAGGCCCAAATGCACCTCCATGAACTCTATTGATCTCCAGTTTTAAGGCAGAATTTTCATTTGATTTCCAACTTCCCACTTCTTTCATGCATCTCACTCCTAGCTTTATAAGAAATTGAGTACAGCAAAAGTATCTATTGTATCTATGTATGTGTAAGTGATGGTGTATAAATCTGTACATGCAAGAACAAAAAAAAAGACCCAAACCAGCACTTGAAGAGGCTAATTTTTTTGATTAATATATAAATCTCCAGAGGTTGAAATGCTAAGGTCAAAGGTCACAGACAGTCTTCAGGACACTTGACAATGTCAAGTGTCAAAATTAATATCCATAGATTAATTTTTTTGACTAATATTTCGGGTGAGCCTGCTATTTTGTGTTTAAAAGATCATGTAACTTTTTTAGTGGTTACAAAGTAAGTAGGTAGGTTTTTTTTTTTCCAGTTTCACATAGATAACCATGTAGTTACTTTGTTACCACACTGTTCTCAAAAAAATTACTTTTGGTTTTGTTTTCATATTTGGAGCTTTACATGCACAACACATTGTATCTTGTAATTTTCCAGCTACCTGAATCACCATGGCAACTCACTCATGAACTACTTTTTGATGTAGAAGTGGAGACTATTTAGTAAAATAAAGCAGAAAGGAAGCATTTACTGAGCAACTGAATATAGGTATACAGTGAACGCAGATGAAATATACTGAATTAACACAAAAGTTATGAAGAAGCAAAATAAGAAAAAAAAACAAACATAGAAACCTTAGATTTCAAGTGGTGTTTAATATTCTGAATAAAGGTGAAACTCAGAATGCTGTTTTCAGGCTCGGCAAGATCATCTAGCACACAGTCTTGATGATGGCTGAAACCCCACTTTAGAAGTTATTTGCAAAGCTAATTCTCATGTTCTCTGCTATTTTTTCAGCATGTCTATAAATGTTCTTACAAAGACTTCTAGCCTGCATTCCTTACACAACTAGAGATTGAATTGAACATGATTAGCAATCATCCTGGTCTTTTTATGTAAGTGTGCATGTGAGTTTTGTGGCGTGTATCATAAATGATGACTTCTTTGATAGTTCTCTATACTAACCTGAGTATTTCCCATATATAGCCCTGGCAGTTGTTGATTTCCTTCGGGTACAGGAAAGCATGTAGCAGGTATTTTCAGAAATGCTTCATTTCTACTCGTCAGTTTAACTCTCATATATGATGATTATGTCTAATTTCTAATTTCCCTGGACCTTATTTCCTCATCTGCAAAACCAGACAGCAGTTATTTCCCTTTGCTTTTCATCTGACGCTTTTCAGCTTGTAAGCCCTTTGCAGCATGACTTATTCTTTACTTTGCATATTCAAGTCTGGCAGCTGTAATAAATGAAATAACTTAAAAACTACAAAGGTGCAGAAAAACCCTTCATACGGAAGATGAAACCCTTGAAGACATGTAAAATGTCCTCCTAAAATACAACCTTCTCTCTTCGCTCTTTCATGCTGTTGAAGAGGAAGTGTGAGAGCTCTTTCCACACTGAATCACTTTAGGTTCCATTAGCTTACACTTTTTAGCTGTGGCAGGCAAATCCTAGCGTGTATTTTTGTACCTTTATAAAATGCATTTTGGCTCATTACCAGACCCATTACTAAGTCATTCCTTTCTCTAGTTACTGAAATAGAAAAATAGTAGGGGAACATGGTAATTTTACCTCACCACTCTGAGAAGGTCCTTTTGCAGAAGGCAAAGGTTATTTTGAGCCTAAAAGCTTTTAATATACGGTCACACTGCTGTGTGAAACTTTGTATTGCTCTATGTTAGAGAATCAAGTATACAGTACATGTTCCAGAGTGATTGATTTTTATAAATAGTACAATAGAGGATGTTCTTATTTCATAGATAATTGAAAAGCTGGTTAGTAACTGGATAACAGACTCTTGGGTGGTTTGGTTTTTTTGGTTGGGTTTTGCGGTTTTTTTTCTTTTTGGGGGAGGGGTTTATTTATTTATTAATTTTGTTTTATTTTCAGTACTAATTCTCTATGAGACCTCATTTTCATTTTATTTCCTGAAATTCCTTTGCTCTTATTGCAAGCACATACATCATTAAAAGGAACTTCTCTATAACATCTCAAAGCGCTCCTAAAGTAAAGAAAAGAAAATCTTAGTAGCTCATGAAAAATAACAACAAAAAAACCCTTATCTGTCTTGAAATTTCCATTTCTGATGCCTTAATATTGTCCCTTATTTCTAAGGGAGGGAGAAATTCTCAGAATGACATTTATAAGAATGTTAAGCTTTGCATAACTAAGTTACCAGATAGTAATTCTAGGATAATAACTGAATGATCATATATTAAGACGTAGCACTTTACATTTGCCGGTGAAGTATATTAAAACTCTCTGATTTTGTCCAAAATAAGAGTGGGTGATCATTAATTTTTATTGCATGACAAGGGCATGTTGGGACTTTTCTCCTAACATAATCCTGGTTTTAGATCCATTCTCTTTATACAGAATATAAATACAGAAAAAAAAAAAAACCCAAACATGCTTAAAGGAAAAAACATCTTGAGCCCACTGCTTTAATCAAAACAAAGGATAATGGAGGAGACTTTGTCATTCTTCTCAGACTGGGGAAAATACAGACTACTAGTCTCACTTTGCCCTCAGATGCCTTTGAATTTTCCCTGCTCCTGATCCATCATAGCAATATTGCAGCAAGCACAAGATCAGATGATAAGGTCTAAATTAAAGAATTATCTGACGTCTAGGGCATGAGACTGGATATAAAAATGTATAAAAGTTTATTTTCTTCTGTCATAGACCACTAAGTTGCTCTCTCAGTTCCCATCAGTAGCATAAAGTTATGTGCCTGGCACACATCAGAACTTGGGAGAAGAAAATCATAGAGGTTTACAACACTAAAATGTACCAAAACTCTTTCACACTATTTAATTTTCAGTAGTATAGTTCAGAACCCATTTTGTATATGCTATAGGGGAATGGAAGAGAAGCATGATCCTCACTTGAAGTTTTAAATTATTTATTTGTTTATTTATTTTAAGCTGGTACATGTCATCTTCTCCAAACAGTTAAACATTGATATAGTCACCAATGCAATACAATTGGTTCTACTTAAAATATATAGCAATATACTTAGTTCTATTTACTGTGGCCTTTGTGTGGTGGGTTCAATATACATGATTTATGACTGAAGTATGTGTCTGCTATAACAGTAGACACTACAACTGTGTCTGTACCCAATTAAACCATAAGTAAGCCTTCATTAACTTCAAAGTCTCATAAATAAGACCTGCAGGAATTAATGTAATGTTTACTGTGTCACTGATACGACGAAAAACTTATAACTTGATTTATCAGGAAATATAAAATCAAAGATTTATTGGAAAAATAATAAGCAGACAATAAAAGAAGGTTGTCAGAACACAGTAAAATTAGTGCATCTCTATGAATAAATTTGTAGATGACATCAGAAAGAGATCCATCACCCCATTACCTCTGGCAAAACCACCTAACACTAGTTAAAGATGTTTTGGTTGTACTTTAAGACAAGAAATCTACCTACTGTATAGAAGAGAGACATTCCCTTCAACAAACTATAGTGTCTCTTCCACATCATGGAAATTGCCATAAGTCTGATAAATGTTTATGATCAACATGTGTGCAATATAAGGTATGATTCATCATTGTGCAGTAACTGTTTTGAACATTACCAGAAGTCTGATAAACGTTTCCCAGCAGCTTGTTGGCAATAGGATTTATTTAGTGTTGACATTTATTCTATTCAACTCTTTTAAAGCCAGTACTCTGTATGGTGCATGTGTTACATACCAATGAGAAGAGCAGCAAGTGGAGACAGAGCTTGGACTGAAGCTGTGTAACATTCAGTACTTTCACAGTTCACAATTTTCTATATGTTTGACTTAAATAGTTTTCCTATAGAGAGGAGAAGGCAATCACTGCACCATAAGCTTGCAAAAATTTCATTCAGCCACTGAATTAGATCCTTATTTCTCCTAATATGTTCGGTTAAGGGACAGAATTTCATTACTGATCACAGGGATTTAGTCACACAGCTTCCATTAGTGTAAATGAGAGCTGCATAGCAAAATCCCCTGGCACCTTCTTTACTGTTTGTGCAATCTGATGATAGATTTTGAACTTGGGTGAAGCACATCGTTGCATAGCCCTGAATCTCCTGGTACCTACTCACAAGTCCAGACCTCCCAGACTCATCAAGTAGCTACAAGGCGACAAGCTGAAAGTAATATATCTTTGGGACAACTTTTCGCATTAGGATGATAGAAAAGCACAGGTGTCTCTAGGGGCCACTGTCGTCTCAGCTTCTACCTGTGCGAATAGCAAAACTGTCCATTTGGTAGCCAATTCAGAGCTGCAGTGTGCAATAAGATCTTCTCTTCCATCAGAAGAGACTGACAAATATCTGCCTAAAGAATGTTTTAACTCCCCTAATCTCTCTTTTCCAGTCTTCATGGGATAATAAGACATATTCCTTGACCCATGCAAAATAATAAGATTTTAGGACAATTACCTGATAAAATGGACCTAGATGAAGCTCTTGCTTGCCTGTTCTAGCTTTGAATTTAACAGAATTTAATGGGTGAGAGCACTCTCCTCACCTGAAATGTAACTAATATTTGAGTACATTTTGGAAATGGAAGATTACAGGTTAGATTTCCCTAAGGAAATAATGAAACCTGCATATCCCCCTTCCTTTTGATGGAAATAATTCATCCTGCCTGTTGTACAGAAGAGAGTGAGTGGTATTACATCCACCTGATATCCATCAATAGTAAACAAGCCAAAAGTAAAAGTTAGTTTGGAGGAAGACTGCAGGCCCCTAGGTTCTGCTTGATCTTGAAGTGCCTTTGGAGTTACCACACTCAGAGAGGGCTGCAGGTCTGGACAGAGGGCTTTTCTTTCTGTGCTGCTGTCTGATTACTGTGAGTTGACCTGGGAGATTCTTAACTTTCCCTATGTATTGTATAAAGATAACCTATGAAGAATTCTATACTGAATTTCTGAATGGAGACCAGATGTTTAAATGTTATTACTTAGAATTTACATTACTCAGACCCTAAGGGGAAGAACTTGTCTGGTCCATAGTTTAACAGCACTTCATGCAGAGTAGTGTTGCAAATCTAAGGTTCTCTCAACAGCTATCTTCTAAGCTGAACAGCCAAGGATCAAGCACTATTTTAAAGTTTATTTCATGATAATAAAAACAAATTATTGCATTACCTCTAGTGGAGATTTAGGATTGTTTTGACGATCTATAGGAAAGAATTTTCTGTTAATTTTGGCATGTTATGGACCTGTATTAGTAACAAAATTGCGTGATTACACTGTGGATATTTGCAGACACACAGATAGAAAATACTACCAAAAATTAAATAGTATGAGATGAATCTTAAATTTCAATGAAGCCAGAGAATCCATCTGTATTTCCAGTACATAGCGTTAAATGTTCATGACTTAATTAAAATGCAAATACTGTATAACCCACTGATTTCTGTAATTTAACCATGAATAAACTCTGACTCTTTTCTGCTTTAATTTGCTGTACTGATCAAATTAATAGTAATTAGTGAATACTTAGACAAACAACAATAAGGTAGGTTATCTTTGTTGTTTTTATGTCTTCTGATAATGATATAAACATAGATGGGATCAGAACCTTTAACATTTACCAAAATATTGACAAAGTACAATCTATGTAAATCTGCAATGCTGAATGCTGCCTGCAGAATTCAATAGGGCATCCTGAAGCTACATATAAAGTATAAAAATATGAAGCAGAAGGAATCTGAAGACATAAAATCACATGCATCTTTTGAGTAGTGTGACAGAGCTTGCTGGGGGAAGGAGTAGGTTTTAATTTGGGTTATACCTTCTTATACCAGCTATAACATCAGTAACGAGAAACACAAAAAGCCTCCTAATCTCTAAACACAACATAAAGATAGATAAAAGGAAGCAGCAGATAAAGTAGGCAATTGAACTCATTGAACTTCTGCATATAACTCTGAACAGCACACTAATCACAGTAGAATTATATAGCATAATCTACCCATATAAAGAAAGATTGTCAAGGCTAAGTAACTGATCAGTGATGACTGTATCTGGCTGCACTAAACAGTATAATGATATCACCAGTTGTTAGAATGCTTTTTAAGCTTTTGTGCAGTGAGGTTCCTAGGGAACAGGGGACTGAAAGGGAAAGGAGGAAAGTCAGTTTCTCTCTCTTTTTCTTTTTTTTTTTTTTTCCTTTAAACATTTAAAAGCTGTGGGGCTCCTTTGGAGACATTTTTTGGTGTTTGAGACTGAAGTGAAAAGTACCACTGAAGATGCTGCAACTGTCTTCTCCTCCTCCACTCTCTCAGAGCTGTAGTACCTTTACCCTGAAGCCATCTCCCTCTTTCAGCACCAACTGAAGCAAGAGCTGTAGATGCAAAAGAGGAAACATCACTGGTCTCTTGCCTGTTGGCAATGCGGCCTGCTACAGTAGCAGTACCAGTGGCAGAACTGCTACTTCTATGGGAAAAGGTTGCAGGTATCAGTAAAAATTTTAGTGTGAGAAGTCCTACAGTAATACAGGATCTATTCTCCTGTCACTCAAGGAAAACATCTGAATAAACACCTATTTCTTGTCCACTATTTTGCAAGGTGAATTTTGCAGATCTCAGGAAGCAAGAATGCATGATGTCATTCTTGGTGTCAGGAACACCAATGTTGATTCGGTTTTTTCCCCTCCCACTTTTTTTTTTTTCTTTTAAATTACTACAATGTGATGTTCTTCAGAGGTTTCTTTTGACTGAATCACACATACTCATTTGCTTGGATTACAAGATAGAAGAATGACCCACCCTTGAAACTGTAGTTCATTAAATTGGGAATTTGATAGGGACAGATATAGTGAACTATTATAAAAACAATAAGAAAGAACAGATTCTGATTTCCTGCTAAATTGTACCTGCTGTCTTTATTTGCCCAGGGTCAAAGTCAGTGTGAAGTGCTGCTGTCTTGTAAAGACCTTAGCAGTGCACAACGATAATGATTAGATTATATGATCTTTTTATATTAATATTTTCAGTCCAACTATATTCCAGTAACTGAAGAAATTAAAAATTTTCCTTCCAGCATTCTCTACTTGAGGGTGCAAGGATCATACATACAGTATGACCAGTGTTTACAAGAATGGATCAGCAGGGCACCAGACAATTTGAGGGATTTTTGGCAAAGATTAGATCTCACATCTTTGAGAAAGTTGCAACTTGCAAAATAAATTGAGCAAGCTACAATAGCACATGGTGTGAACTTCAGGATTGTAGAGTATAGGTTCAAAATTATGCCAGACTATACCACTATAAAATCAGATCCTACCTTAGTAACCTCCATGATAATGAAGAAAAAAACATCATTAAGTGGTCTGTACAAATAACAATTTATTAACTTGCTTGGATGTATGAAAATCGTGGGAGGCAAAATGTTCCCTCTTCTGCTTCCTTCATGAACACATTTACAATGCACTTAAGTGGGAATGGCAGACAGGTGGTGTCTTGAAGAAAATAACTGTCTCATTTGTAATTTAAGGACCTTTTTTCTATTTATAAAGCACACTGATTTTCTGCCCTGACTCTGATTTTACATTTATGCTCTCATATAGAATAACAATGCCATTAATTACCTGGTTTTGGACCAGAACATGGGAATTACTGATAGAAGAGGAAAAACTAATGAATATCACCCCCCACCTTTTTTCCTTCTCTTTCAAAACAATACCAACTAGGAGCAAGGTAGAAGTAGGACTCAAACAGTGGCATGCTCTAATTCCAGCTTGATAAAAGCATATCTAGGCACTGACCAGGATAGGGTTAGATGACAAAGTTGCCATTTATCCATCAGTGACTGATCTCTTAAACAGTATCGGTATCTCTTGAGAACTTGTCAGATGAAATCATCAATTATCTGTCTTCTGAAATCTTATGTCTGTAAGTCTACAAACATTTCTACATCATGCAGTTAACAGATAAGCCTTAAATCAATAATAATGTTTTACAGGTTATAGGTCTATGTCCTCAGCTGTAGTAAATCACTCCATTTAAATAACTTGCAACTTGCATCCACTGCTTGTATCTCACCCTTTTCAGAGGATCACAGACTATCTAATAACATCCCAGAAAGTTGTTCTCAGACTTTCTTAAGGGGACAAAAAGCCCTAAACAAGGAAGCAAAAAACCACGCATCCAATGCACATTGATGATAATTAACACAGTGTATCCACATGGCAGGCTTGATACAGATTGCTGCTCATTTTAGTGCATGAAAAACTTAAGAAGCTTTCCTAATCCTAAAGCACAGTTTCTCTCAATTAATCATTAGCATAGCCTAAGTATCTTGTAGCATAGAGAACCTTAATCAAAAATAATCTAATTTGACCAGACATTTAAACTTTCAACATCACTTCTCTAATAGTGTTATCTGGGCAACGCACTCAAGTAGTTGTCCACAGCTGCAGTCAATTGATTTATCCTCTGATTATGATTGAAGTAGTTGATCAAAACCAGTGATGCTTCAAATGAATTGCTGCAGAAGTCAGCAACAGTTGCAACACTTACAAATGCCTTGGGTTTAGCATGAAACTGTCAGTAATAGGAGGATAACTGGGAAATAAAAGAAGCAAAAAGTTTCTTTATATTTTCATAGAATCATAGAATGGCTTGGGTTGGAAGAAACCTTCAAGATCACCTAGTTCCAACTCCCCTGCTATGGGTAGGGACACCTCCCACTAGACCAGGCTGCTCAAAGCACCATCCAGCCTGGCCTTGAACACTTCCAGGGATGGGGCATCCACAACTTCCCTGGGCAACCTGGGAATTTCTTTGCCCATTAATTATATCTAATTAAAAGGTTGATTTTCACACAGATGGAACGAAATACATATTGAGCTATCTAATGGAATCCTCTCTAGGAAGCATGAAAACAGGAGCTTGTGCATGTATATATGGAGTACAGGAAATCATTCAGGCTTTGTAAGAGTAGGTACTGTGTTTTTGTTTGTCATAAATGATAATAAAACCTCTGAGAACAAGATTTAATGTGATCTCTCAGTCAGAAGTCTCCTTAAATGGTCATTACAAAACATGGTTTAATTCTACTATTTGGATGAATTTGCTTAATTCTAGCCTTTAAATATATCTGTAGCATTGTTAGCTACAGGTAATCTGAAAAACCAGCTTCCAATTCTAATATTGCATGGGAAGTGTAGAGTAAACTTTATTACTATTGAGAAAAAATTGAGTCAATCTGACACATCCTTGCCAGTTCTTAATTTGAGATTGAGATTAAGAATGAATATTTTTTGCTTAGTTTTACATTAACCACTTTTGTAACTGTCACTTGTATCATTTATTCCAATTAATTTAGTTCAAAAATTTTACCAAGATCTTACTACTCAAACAGTCCTGCTCTTAGAGTACTCTCTGAGATGTATGGTTAAAAAATCACAGTGTTGTAGTAATATTAATTTCTTCCTCCAGAAATCTTAACATCCTTTCAGAAAGAAAGCTGCATCATCATAACCCATTTTGCAGATGAAGTGGAATGAAGACAGGTCAAGGAACTAATGCAGTCAAGTTTTCTTTTGGGAAACCGAACACCCCAAAACCAACCAACCCTCCCAAAAAACCACAAGCACATACACAGGTTCCCTTGGGAAATTAATGCTTGGAAATTGACATTAACCTTGATCTGTTAGTTCTAGTTTTGAATGTACTAAACCAAGGACACGGGTCAACACTAGAATTTTGTTCGTTCTGACCATTCAGTGAAGTATACAGATGCAGTACATAGTAGTTTTAAAAGGTAAGGAACTTTTCTCCAGTTTCTAAATATTTTTATTTTCACTTTTAAGTGGCAGTGAAATCACTTATTTTACATTTTAGAAATGCATTCATTTTTATTCTGTATAGGTAGAGAAAAAGAAAAACAAAAAAACAACAAAACAAATCTGACAACATAAAACAAACCAAAAAACCTCAGACTTTTTTTCTTTTGCCTCAGGAAATAACTATTCAATTATTTTGGCCCAATGAGATGCTAAAGTCCTGAAGGACTGGATTCTAGACTATCAGCTGTGTAAGAGAATAATATGCTAATGTGATAACGGTAGGATCCATACGATAAAGATAATTATTTTATTTGGCTTTCTACAAATGAGGAAAGCTGCAAAAAACTGAACTGTCGTTGCTGAAAGGAATTAGCTGGGCTGCTATCACCCCAAATCACAATGCTTTTGGTGAGTCTTTCTGAGAAAATGCAAGTCACAGCAACACTTATTTCTTTTCCAACTAAAATTTCTGGCCACCTAGATGATAGCCTCTGAAAAGGCCACATTCAGACATTTTTCTCCATTCAGAGCTCACAAGCCACATGTGGTTGTTTAGTTTCACATTGGGATGACACAGAATAGGATATCACTGCTCCCTGGAGAGAGCAAGGAGGGATAAAACTGCAGATGAATGAAAACACATTTCTGATATGCTCTTTGTCACTTATTGTGAGAGTCAAAAATCTGAATTATTTGATTACTATATTTCCCTATTTTTTGCTGGGTTATAAAATTGCTATCTCGTTCTGTATGAACAGTACCTCAGATCAAATTAAAACTTAGTTTTTTTAGTGCTGGATAAATGAACTCCAAAACTACTTGTGCATTGAGAACATATTTTGGGTTGCAGTTTCTGAAGTTTTAAAAAAGACTTCTCTCTGAATTTAGCTTTCCCCCCCTTGATTATATAATCCTACAAAATCCTAAATGTGTATAGTGATCCCTGCATTAGCAGGGATCTTATTGTTCTGACAAAACCACAAGTGAGATCAATGTCCATAGGGGAAAAATAGCAAACTTTGCTCAGGGTGACTTTTCCACGTATGCAGAGGTAAGTCTGAAGCACAGATGGAAACAGCAGCCTTGGAATGTTCCCGTATTTCAAATTCAGAGAGATACTCTGCAGTATCAAAACAACATCAGGATGAGAAAACATGAGCATAGAGTCAACTGTGAAGATTAAAGAGTGGTATAGCAAAAGAAAAAGGACATGAAGAGAAGGAAGAAGGCAAACGTAGAGTTGAGAGTTGATAACTGAAGACATGAAGTTGACTGAGTAAAGAAGTCAACTGAGTAAAGGATGTAGGCAGTGAGAAGGGGAAACTAATAAAAAACAGAGATGTGACAAGTTGGAAAAGAAAGGTAGTGAGGGAGGAAGGAAACCAAAAGAAAAAGGAAAAATGTGGATTATAAGCATGTGTGACTCTCTTCAAGAAAAAAAAAAGGACTTTTAAAGTATATTTTCCTGTTGCACTTGCTTCAAACACCTTTATTTCTCATTTCCTGAATCTTTCTGGAGCTAGTCTCCAACTGGGGCTTGGATTAGATGAACTTTAAAGGTCCCTTCCACCCCAACACATTCTGTGATTCTATGGTACTCTGGGTCCTGCTACCAGGTCATCTAAAATTTCCAACGAAATCACTACAAACATCTGAGTCCCACACAGCTACAAACTTCCGCTCCATCCATCTACATAATGCAATATTATTGGTATTTTACAAAAGGGGAAACGAGACAGAGATTAAATTATTTCCCTGAGGGAACAGAAATAAGCAAAGAACACTATTGTACTCAGAATTCCTAAACAATAATTCAGTGCATTACCAATAAAGTTATCCAGCCTCCACCGGTGCAGTAGTGTCTGAAGGTAGGTGATGCACTACCCACCACAATCGATTTGCAGTGAGCATTTCCATTGTTGTTACTTCCAGTTTTTTTGAAATTCCCCTAACCTTGGGAATGGATAGAGAAAAAAGTTCAAATGTCAGCCTTCTCAGCGTGGTGATTTTATGCACTTGTATTTCAAGTTTTCACAAATCAAAGGCATAATGTGTGCCACTGACAAGCACAGTGTACATCTGGGACAGAAGAATTAGCTATCGGTTATATATCAAGTTCACTCAGAAGAGTCCTCATCCATTTTGTGCAGGAGAAGTTTAATGTTACAAAACCTTCTACAACTGTATTGGGAATGAGCAGAGAACCTGCCTATGTCGTTAGTTTATAACTTTGAACTTTTGAGAAACCTGCACTGCTTTAATCAATATCTTACTGTATGTGCTAAACTGTATTTTGAAGGTTGAATAATGTGAAAGCCCAATAGGGCTTTTGTGTGTGTGTGTGTGTGTTTTGTTTGGTTTGGAGTTGTTTTATTTTGTTTTTAGGAAAATTAAAATGAAAAATTCTCCTGGATGCTTTATGTGTTGCAAACTGCATATCACAATTGCAGGGTAGTTTCCTAGAAAAAAGGAAGGACACTATTGCATTGTAAGGGCAATTCACTTACAGGTAGAACTGTTCACTGGTTGTAGATAGGATGAATGCTCTGGGAAAAATACAAGAAAATACTGGCAGATTTTCTGCCAGGAAGAACTAAGCAAAAGTAATTTAAGTTAATGTATTAATTCACATGTTAATGAGTAAAATGAAAGTGTTTTGCTTAAAACATTGTACCAAACATAAAGAAAAAAGTGCAATCTATGGCTGGAATAAGTGAAATATTAAGTAAAATTTCCTACCCTGGAACCTCAATAATTATAATAACAAAGGAGATTTTAGTGTTCAATTGTAAAAAGTCATCCCATGCACCACTTAATCAGAATGTGCAGAATGTTACATTCTTGCAAAGCGGCTTGATGGAACTGATTGCAAAAGGATGAAGCAAATTCTCTACTTCAATAAGTTTTTCCATACATGTGTATGCTAAATGTATACATTAAATGATATTCATGAGAATCACTTGATGCCATAGCTCTAGATTCAATTATACAATTGTCTCTGGCAAGTTGGGATTTTAGGGTTAATGACAAAGAAATGATGTAAATGATGCCATGAAGTTAATCAATATCCTACTGTATGTGATAAACTGGAAAGCCTGGAGAAAGAAAAAAGGTTATTCTGACTGAATTTAATATCAGATTTCTGGTTTTGTCTCTGAATTAAAAAAAAAAAAAAAAAAAAGAAAATGCAGAGACATACTTCATCCTTTTTAATTTCTCTATGGCTTCCAATATTACAATATGCTGGTTTTTAAGAATAAAATATTAGAAACACATGTTCTACTCTACCTGACCACTAAGTGTTATATAGATTAAGAACAAGATACTGCGCAAAACTTCTCTTAGAAGATATATGGAAATTCTCAGGGCAGTAATACAGTCATCTGATGTTACTGTTAAAAATAATTCCACAAGAAATAGAAATGTGTCTAAATTCACTGGTAAAGAAGAGAGTATTAACATGAAACTAAGCCCACCTCCTCCATTTCCTTTTTTTCTTTAAGCAGAAGACAACAAAAGTAGAGAAAAAGAATAACAAAATAATAAATTTATTTAGAATATTTACAGCATTGGAGATACCTCTCCCATGGCTGCTAAAGACTTGTGTTCAGCTTCTCTCAGATGGTTTCTGAAATCCTTCCTAGATATTTTTATATCTCTAGAGAACACCTTAGCTACTACATTCGAGAACATGCTGGAAAAGGTTATTCTCAAAATCACTTTTAGATGCTTCTCTGTTTTGCTTAATTAGATTTTCTTTGGCAGAAACATTAGTACTAGAAAGTATAGAATATTACCCACAACAACATATTCTTTAGTCTAGTGAACAGTATCTTTCCTGGGAGTTCACATTCCCTGGCCAAAGGAATGAACTGAGTCTGAGATCCTGAAAGGCATGAGCAAGAGTTACTGGAAAATCTACTGGTGCACTGCCTCCAGTTGGAAGTAATAGCTTTGAATATTTCCTTCCAGATGAAAACATACGATTGTAATTTTAACCTAACATCAGTGAGTAAGTTTAGAACAACCACAAGGTTTGCTTTCCCTGAAGAGTGTAATGCTGCAACCTGAAGACCATTACAGCAGCAGATGCAGTACTCATTTATGATACGGACAACTACTTCTAAATCAGAAAGTCAGCCCAGAATACATTCTGGAATGCGCGTAGGCTTTTCTGAATGCAAAAAATGTAGCCAGACAGGCCTGTATCTGCTTAAAAGAGAAACACACCTATCCTGGCCCCCCTTACAAAAACCCTAAAACTTTTCAAAGGAAAAATTTTCTAGATTAGTACTGTGGGTGTTAAATTGGCACATCACTGGAGGCATTCTTCTGGGTTTTTTTCCCTTGGGTAAGTTAGAGATACTACACGTCTGTTTTGGAAAGGTTACCTTGAAGTCATGGTCAGATGAAAAAGCAAAAGCAAAACACTGGGACGGCTTTCTTGTACATTAGAGGACATCTTGTGCGAAGAGTAAATTCCAGGCTCTTTAAAAACAGTTGCATTACTTTACTTTTCTCTTCGTCTACTCTTCTATTATTCTGGTGTCTACGCACCAAGAAACAAATCGAAACTTCAAAGAAGATTTTTTTTTTCCTTAGATCAGAATGCCTTTAATGGAAAATGTCCTGCTGAGCAAAAGGGGCTTTTATTTATTGACATTTTTCTTTTTGAGTATGTGAATACAGCTGTGTGAAGTGAGATTTATTTTTTTTATTGTTAGCATAGGACGGTAGTACTGTTGGGGACCATGGGCTCCCCGGTGAGGAAATTTGGGGCTTCAGCTGCAGGACATGTGCAGAAAAGGAGAGGAGAGTGACAACATAAAGTTTAAAGTGTGTTACAATTTTCCATCATATCAGGATATAAATTACCAATATTGTTTGCATGCAAAATCTTACACTAGTCTTTTGTGCATTACACTTCTTCTATCCACCATCTTTTTTGTTAAATTACCTTCACCCAACCATTCAATCCAGAATAAGAAAGGAATGCAGTTAATGTTATTAGAGTAGCTGACATCAGCTGACAGTTGCTACATTTCAAAAAATGATCCTTCTTGACATGACCTAGACAGGACTTCCTATTCCAAGATCTTTTTTGACTAAAAAATAATTCAAGCAATGTTCATTACAAAAATGTTAAATGGGAGGTGGAATAATTCCATGAAAATAAAAAATAAGAAGACACGCTACAGAGAGTTTTTATTATTTTAAAAAATCTGCAATTAAGTAAGAAATCACTAATGTACCCACATTGCAGGAAATACAATTACATAGTTATAAACCATACTTTTTGTAAGAAAAACTCTTTGCAAAAAGTGTATAACACACTGCGTTTCTCGTGCTGTGGTCTAACAGAGATGAAGGCGTACTAACAACAATTTTGCCAACAAATCAAGAAAACTTAAGAAAAATACAGTCATTTAAAAATACTTGATTCAAAAAAATGTATGAAATTGCTAGTAGCACTGATGGCTGCTCAGATATGCTAGTAAATTATATGGTAACTATAGCCTGGGAACGGAAAAGGCTGTAGACACACAATAACCACTCAAAGATGATTAATAGTAGATGGTTTGGCTGGCAATAGGCTCATTTTGTGGCAGTCTGCATTACATTATACCATTCTGTTCTGGTTTTGTGTGAAGAAGTTAAAAAAAAGATCGAAAGCCAGGAGATTCTAAGGGGAGCATGTGTTACAGAAGTGGGTTTGTATTTGATTGAACATCATCAGTCACATGCAGAGAGATTGCAAGTGTGGTATGTACCAGTCAGGAGTACAAATTATTACTTGCTTGACAACACAGACAAAAGGCAGCTGGCTGTAACAAGCTATTCAGCTAAGCCTTGGTGCCACAACCCTGGTGAGGCACCCAGGCAGCCTTTGCTGGCAGGGCAGGAGCAGTCAAAAGCTGTATGAACTGTCCAAATTTCTGAACTGTGAAATAGTCCTCCTTTTCACCACCTCTTGTACAATGAATAACTTGTTGATGATGGTTTGGGACACCCTTTGAAGAGGTAAGTAACAGTTTCTCAGGCACACCCTGCTTGATTTTGTAAATAAGCTCCTGGGAGAGACCTACAGTTTGCACTTTTACAAGGTGAGACCCCACATACAAAGTAGTCAGGCAACACAGGAATCAAAATACAGACTAAAGTACTTGGCACAGGTGAGGCTGTGCAGTCCTGTGAATGCCTATCACAACAGCTTGAGATAGCGAGAGGGATGATTCTGATGAACACTGAGTATTTTGTAGACTGAGGTTTGTGCAGCATTTGCTGGGCTGTTCTGAGAATCTAAATTTTATATTTAGATGTGGCAGTGTTTTTACTCTATTGTGAATTTAGCCTTGGGACACATGGATAAAGGGGATAAGTACAACAAAAGATATATTTTAGAACACTTTTTTTTATAGAAAAATCACTAAGATTTCTCTCTCCCACTCAATTCCATGAAGTTGCTCATGGAACAAAAAACCTGGAAGCAAAAATTCTGAAAATAACTCCTGAAGCTTCCGATTCAGAAAGTTATAACTTCAGTAGTAGCTTAGTATAGAGAATTAGAAGACTGAAATCAATGTGAAGAACATGTGCTTAAAGCTAGGAATTTGACAGAACACACTAACTAATAGGGGCTGTAATGCAATATGTTAGGAAAATTAAAAACCAAAACAAGGTTTTCAAATGCTGGAAACAATAAAAAGACATTATCATCTCAAGAATTTATGAAAATCTCAAGCTATAAAGTAGGCTTACAAATTAATCTGCTGTTGAACAAGAATCTGGGAAGACCTTCCTGCTGAGTCACGAGGTTCAGACTGGCCTCTCCTACTCAGAGAGCAGTCTGGGTGCACGTGGAACCTATCCTAGCCTCTGACTGTAAAGAAGAGTTTGGACCGTAGGTTCTGTCACAGAGTTGGTTTAATACAGCTGGAGTTGAGTGCCTCCAAAGAGGGACCCCCTTGGTTACTTCCCTGTGCTTTTTAAAGCCTCAGATTCTATGACATATGCTCTTCATGCACACATTCCTGTGACAAGCACATGTCTTTTACCCAATCAAGTTGTTCAGTGGCTACGTGTCCTTTTCGATGACTGGAGTTTTGGTATTGGTGCCTTTAGCTTCTTACATAGTTTCTTTTTGTCCTCTCTGCACCACAAATTTCTCTGTCTTCTGCTGACTCCAGGTAGAATCGTCCTTTTCTTTTTTTCCAAGCATTATATTTCCCTTTTCAGTTGATCATAATGGTCATTCTAATTCACATTGCTAAACATACAATCTTCGTTAATATTAGTTATACAATTTCATTATGTTAGTTAAGTTACAATATACAAAAGTCGTGCAAAAATTGTAGCCATTCTTCTTGGATTAAGGAGATCAGCCTAAATTCACTACATAGCTAGGTTACTTGTGGCCTGGGGTTTCAGCAACCTAGCTACTCATGCTAAGCAAGATAGCTACTAATGCTAACCAAATCACATGATTTGAATAATCAAGTTCAAGCTTACTTCAGTTCCCAACACCTACACAGAACAAATTATAAGCAGAGGGTCCAAACGTAGACCTGAACTCAGGGTAAGAATTCTGAAAGACAAAGAAAACTGAGGCCATATTTTTGACAAAATTGGCCAGAAAGGCCATCTTATATTATAAGCCATACAAAGCAGCTGTCTCCAAAACAAAAGGAAATATAACATTACAGCTGAGAGGTGTTTTGTTTCACTCATCGTATCAGATAGACTCCTGACAACCCATTTCCTTAAAGAGAGTGCCTCTTTTCAAATCATAGGGCTATTTGGCATAAAAGAGATGCTATCACATGCATGGTGATATGACCACAAAAACTGACTATAGTGGGATAAAAAGTCCCTTTTCTGTTGTTATTGATGGAAAAAAGAATCTCGAAAGTTCTTTGAGGAGAGCAACTGTGGAATGATCCAAAAAGTATCTGAAGTAAAAAAGTCAACTGAAGATTTCGTCTCAAAGCCTTGTTAAAATTAACATTGACAAAGAAAATAAAAGTAAATCTGGGTTCTTTTCATTAAGCAAAGGATGTCAAATTTCCTAGGGAGAATGTCTGTGGGTATAGCCAGTCAGTCACAGAAATTCACGTTCTGGAAGGTTTCTAGAATCACAGAGGTAATCAACTGAAACAAATTTCTTGACATTTTGCTTTTGCAGGACTGAAAAATAAGTCATGATGTTTAAACCCAGCAGAAAGATGAGAGAGACAGTATGGGAACCCCAGTATCCTAAATTAAATTTGAGTGCATCACCTATTGGAGAAGTAGCCTGCACATTTCACGAAGAATCTTCATACCAGTGAGAGCTGCTGCCTGTTCAAGAATGGTATTATGAAGTGCTTACACTCTCAATAACCAATGTTTCAAAACCAAATTTTCTCACCTAGTTTGGTAGATTACTTCAGTAAGCCACGTAAGTCAGATGTGGCATGTCAGGTGTCAGGCATGTCAGATCAAGTAGGAATGCAAAAA
The DNA here is from genome assembly GCA_013396915.1 of Stercorarius parasiticus. Taxonomy (NCBI): domain Eukaryota; kingdom Metazoa; phylum Chordata; class Aves; order Charadriiformes; family Stercorariidae; genus Stercorarius; species Stercorarius parasiticus. Next base: position 7,777 of record VWZL01001515.1, on the reverse strand, counting down.
ATCAGACTGTCTTCTTCCCTCATCAAGAGTTTATTATTATTATTACTAAATTATTTTTGATTAAAAAAAGAAGAAATGTTCCCTAGGAAATAGCTTAGGCAATTAAACATTTACAGACAAGGCAGATCAGTAATACATAACTTTATGCGTAAGACAGTGAAACCTAGAACTTTAATCAACTTGTTAACTGATTATTGTTAATTGTTAATTAACACATTGTTAATAAATCTATTTTTCCTGCCCAGGGCAGCTATAACGCTAAAAACTTAGACAAAAATTAAAAACTAGTTCAATTATAAAGAAAGAAAATATATTCAACACACACACCAAAGTGAGGATTCTTGTACAAGAATCATATATTAAAACAGAAACTGACCTTTGGTTGTTCTTGAAATTCGACATTGTACTATACACAATATAAGAGTCTGCTCTTATATTTCCTGTCCTATATGCAACAAATAGTCATTTGCTAGATTGATTGATTGCCACGTACTCTTAAATTCCAACAAGAGGACTCTCCATTGCAGCAGATAACAATATAGTGACTTCCTGCTTATTTATAATTATTCAGTATGAATACAGTTTTGTAGTTATTGGAAAGTTGGGTAGAAAAGTGTCTTAAGGACTAGTTCTAAAACTAAAGAGTGAAATAAAAATACAGCAAATCAGGAGTCCAAGCATTTTCTTTTTTTCTTTCTTTTTTATCTTTTTTTTTTTTTCTTTTTTTTTCTTTTTTTTCTCTTTCTTTTTTCTTTTTCTCTTTCTTCTTTTTTGACTCTTTAAACTTTAAAGTTTTAGAACCATCTGCTTCTTTTAAGAATCAGATTTCTTAGTTATAGCTTATTTTCCTGGAAGAAATCAGAATTATGTGAAAATAAGCATTATTTTGTAAAAATAAATATGTTAAGAATCAAAATAACTGAGAAGAAATCTTTGACATGTCACTACCCAGTCTTTTGCAACTATTCAATTTAACTTCTTCATCTAGTGTTCTGGGGCAACACTTGAATAAAAGTGACAATATTAACATATTAGTTTCCTTTGAGAAAAAAAATAATTTTTTATGGAAATGCTAACAAGAAAAAGAATTGAACAGCACTATTTAGGTCCTGTTAAATGGAAAACCTGCTGGTTTTTACTTTTTCTGAAGTACCAAATGTATTTTAGAATGATTTTAGATTCATAGTCATCTGAGAGGAGGAATAACACATATCTTCTTAAGTTGGAAAAGAAGGATAATGTTTGTCATAAGAAAAACAAAAGTGATATCTACTGGTCATGCTCTTTTTTTATGTAAGAAAAAACATTTACTGAAAGGACAGTAACTTTAAGGTTGCCACTTTGTAATTGAAGTAATATTCTTAGTAGCAGGCCCTAAAATCTATACAGACATTGAAAACAAAATGGAAAAAAAAAATACTACTCCCCAAAAAAACTCAACACCACCACCCAAAAAACCCCAAAGACAAAGTGATATTCCAATATGACTTCAGTTTTTTAATCTAAGGGAACCATACCTATTTTTACATTTCCATTCTGAAGGGATTTCGTCGATGTTTATTAATATTTTAAGGGCGGATGTCAAGAGAATGGGGCCAGACTCTTTTCAGTGGTCCCCAGTGACAGGACAAGGGGCAACAGCCAGAAACTGGAACACGGAAATTCCATCTAAACATGAGGAAAAACTTCTTTACTTTGGTGGTGGCAGAGCACTGCAACAGGCTGCCCAGAGAGGTTGTGGTGTCTCCTTCTCTGGAGATATTCAAAACCCACCTGTATGCATTCCTGGCCAGCCTGCTCTAGGTGAACCTGCTTTGGCAGGGCGGTTGGACTTGATGTTCTCTGAAAGTCCCTTCCAACCTCTGCCTTTCTGTGATTCATATTCATGTTTCTGTTTATGTCTCTGTGCCACTGTATATCCTTATTAATGAATCAAACCAAATTGGTATTGTTTTTAATATCAAATAGCATATTCTATTTTGAAAATGTTCAGTCATTTACAGTATACACTTCTCATTTTAAGTTCTGATTTTAAGAATAATAACCTACTTTTACAAGACTTTCTCCTTTTCAACAATGAAAACAACATTACATCCTTAATGAGATACTCAGTTTGGATGAAACCATTTAGTCTCAGCAAAACTGGAAAGGATAAGAACTCAATATTTTCAGATTTCAGTGAAAAATTTAAACCAGCAGCATATGCAAACTCACTCTTCAGGCAAAAGTGATTTCATATACACCAACTCACTATTGAACAAAAATGCAGTATATTGGCATTGTTAATCCTATACTCAGCCATATTCACTGGTGCAAAAACCAAAGACTTCTATTTGACCTAGATGATCATTCCAAGTGCTGACTCTCTAGCTTTGCTTAGAGAAAATATGTGCATTGGGAAGACTGGATTGCAATCACTTACCTTTTATGTGGAAATAATTTCTCATTAGTTTAGTTTTGTTGACTGACAGCACTTAATACCCACAACAGGTTTGTGCAGCCTGGGCTGGATGCTCTGTTGCTTTAATAATTAGTGAAGACAATATTGATAGTGAAAGTGTCTTTGCCATCCAAATGAAAAATAGGGCCATGCCCACTTGTATTCTTGTAAGTATATCTTGTATGATATACTCTGAATAAGAGCAACTCTTAACACTTGCCATAAGGCATTCAGTCTATCTCTACATTATTCTAAAAAAGCGAAGGCCACTGTCACAGACCACATCTTTAATAGAGGATATTTAAGAAAATCAACACCATTTATGATATTAGGGCTGTACCAAGATTAAAGAAAGAGCTGTTACTAGGCATGCTATCAGTTGATCACCAGATCTTCACATAAAACAGGTCATTCTTGACTTCTCTAAGTTTCATTATTTGTTTTGGGAGTAGCATGGGTTATGTTTCAAATACCTACTGAGTTAAATTCACTGAAGAAAACTCTTCCCACGATGAAGACATCTATTTACAAAGAGTAGTCAAAATCTTCTTTCATCATTATTGTTTCATTTGATTTTACATTAAACAGAGATTAAATTAAATAATATCAGCAATATAGTAATAAAAAACATCTGGCAGAGAGAATTTTTGGTTAATACTGGCAGCTATTTCTTTCAGTATTCTCAGACTAATGAATGCAACAATATGCGAGTAGAATGATTCACTCTTTGCAAATTCCTAATTGTAATTTTACATAAAGTTTAGGTATTCAGAATGAATAAACCATAGAACATTATCTTCTCCTAGGTTATTAGGAATTTAAAGCCTTACCAGATGTCATTTGAAAGGTAATTTTCAATAAGACCTTGGATTTAACCTACAAATGTGTAGAAATATCTTAATTTCATTTTCTGCATACAGGCAAAATGCAAGGAAATGAACATGAGAAGGTGAAGTCACAGGAACGGAGAATTTCCCCTGAGTTACACCAATAAAAGCTGGAGGAATTTCTGCCTAGACCACTGTAAATAAGATAACACTGTCAAGCAGGACTTGAAAGAGTTTTTCTACCATATAATTGTTTCACACATCCACTGATTTACTATTACAATGCAATTTAAAATAATTGACTATAAGTCTTCCAGACCTGAGTTTTAATTTTAGATACAACTTTATAAACTACATGCGTTTAAGGGAATGCCATTCTTCTCTTACTTCTTTGGCAAATAAGCTTAAAATTCTGTTTAGGCAAGTGTTTTATTTAAATCTATTCCAAGACTCATTTCAGTTAGTGTGTGCAATCTTATTATTATTTGCCCTTTGATTCTCCTTGTAACAGAGGAAGGACATCAGGGCCCATAAAACTGAGACAGCAAATCTACAGCTTCTCCTGGGTATGGTGTTTTCCCAGTTTGATTATTCCTGGATTTGTCAAGGACATATATGTACTTCAAACATCTCCACATAAGGGTTGCCACTAGTATCTTTCCAAGAGAACACAAAACTCATAGAAGTAAGGAAATATGCCAAGAAATAAAGTGTGAACACAAAGAAATTAGTTGATTTTGCAGCATTTAATCTTGTACCTTAAAAGTCACTTGACTCATTTAAAGTTAGGTCTGAGAAAACTGAAAAAATCCTGTCTTCAGTTCCAAACCCCAGACAATGTAGAACCAGAATTTGGTACAAGTGTTATTCTAAAATGTTGCCAAATAATTTAGAAAACTCTATAATAATGACAACAACAACAGTAGTAGTAATAGTAAAACCAACCAACAGTAAGATCAAGAGTGGTGCAAAATGTGAGCGATGATTATATATAAAAGTCAGTTTTAGAGACAATTAAAGCTCATATTTGACCTTGTGGACCTCTTTCTATTTTCAAGAAGTAGTATGCTTAGTTATAGTGATTTCCACTGATGTGGCAATATATTTTGCCAATTACTAAATGCAAATCACAAGTGTTCTGCAGTATAGATAATAAAAGTAAAATTAATACTAGCGGTTAAAAGCAAGAGCTACCTGTGTCCTTGATTTTCACTTGGTGATAAAGCATCTGCATTTGACTTGAAAGATTAGATCTGCAGCTGTTCGTCTGGTCTTTTGATTTAGGTAGAGCTGACATACAGCTGACTGATATGAAGTGACAGTAAACTCCCAGAAAATAAAAAGCTTGACTCCTAGCCCTATCAAAAGTGCAACCCGAAATAGGTAGTCTCTAAAGGAGCTTTAACTGATAGTATTTCACACCATCCCCCTAGTATCTATCAAAGTTCAAGTTGTAACAGTTGCTACTTAATGGAATTTCATGATTAAGAGAAAATAACCTGTTGGGATAACAGTTACATGATTAGAGAAATTTTAGGGACTCCTTGGGGAGATGCATGTTGAACCTTCTGCATACATAACTAATTTATCCCTAAGTGTTGTGAAATGTCAGTGTTAAGTGTTAACAGAGTTTATACAGACAACTGTTTTCTTGGTAGGCCAATAAAATTAAAAATTGCTAACAAACACAAACAGAAAATGTTAAGACACACATGAAAACACCTGTACTTGGAAGGACAACTCTCTACAAAACTAAATTGGTTTTTCATAGAGCATTTAATCCCTTCATTGGTATTTTATGCTAGAAGAAGAAAGGATTTGTATATTCATAGATTCAGCCGACAAAGTAGGAGAAAATATGCTCATTATGATGAGAGGAAAGACAGTTAAACCATAGGTTTAGCCTATGGTTTAGAAGTAAAGCTTCTTTCCTGTTAATTCTGTAGTTTTGAACCTACCCATTATTGGAAATACAGCTTGTGTGAAATGGAGCTATTCTACCATCATAAGTAAATAAAGGATTTCATGAAAGTAAAACTGATCAATAGATTTTAGAAATTAGTAAACTGATACCTCTAACAGAAAAAAATCTTCCTTTTGATTTTTTTCTTTACAATATACTTATAACTGAATTTAGGAATTATTAATTAATATATTTATAAAATCTCATAGAATCATAGAATACCAGGTTGCAGGAACCTCAAGGATCATCTGATACAACCTTTCTTGGCAAAAACACAGTCTAGACAAGATGGCCCAGCATCCTATCCAGCTGAATCTTAAAAGTGTCCAATGTTGGGGAATCCACCACTTCACTTGGGAGATTATTCCAACGGCTCATTGTTCTCATTAAGAAAAATTTTCCTCTTGTGTCCAATCACAATCTCCCCTGGAATAACTTGTACCTATTATCCCTTGTCTTTTCCATGTGACTCCTTGTAAATACGGAGTCTCCATCTTCTTTGTAGGCACCCTTTAAGTACTGGAACATGGTGATAACATGTCCCCTGAGCCTTCTTTTCTCAAGGCTTAACAAACCCAATTTTCTCAGCCTTTCCTCATATGGCAGGCTTCCTGGTCCTTTGATCATCTTGCTAGTAGATGGAAGGTAGACTTTCTCTGGACTTTCTGCAGCCTGTCCACAACTTTTTTGTATAGCAGGGATCAAAATTGAACACAGTTGTGGCCACAGGTGTGGCCAGACAAGCACTGAGTAGAGTGGGATAATGACTGCTCTGCTGGCAATGCCCTTGTTGATGCAACCCAGCATCCTGTTGATATGCTTTCACTCTGCAGCACAGTTCACTCATATTGAGCTTGTTGTCCACCAGGACCCCCATGTCTGTTTTCACAGAGCTGCTCCACAAACAGGTAGATCCCAGCCTGTACTACACTCCCGAATTGTTTTCACAGGTGCAAGACCTTACACTTGTCCTTGTTGAATATGAACCTTGTTCATAAGGTTCTTGCTAGCGCACTCTTCCAGGCTATCCAGGTCTTCCTGCAGGGCGTCTCTCCCTTCTGAAGTGTCCACTCCCACACTCAGTTCAGTGTCATTGGTCAACTTCATCAGGGTACACTTGATCCCATCATCCAGATAACTTATGAAGATATTAAAAAATGTTGGGCCAGTATCAATCCCTGGGGGACCCCACTTGTGACAGGTTGCCACTTTGAAAAGGAGCTATTTACCATCACCCTCTGGGTGTGGCCTGGCAGCCAGTTTCCCATCCACCGCACAGATCACTTGTCTAGATGGTAACACATGAGTTTCTCCAGGTGGAGGCTGTGGGGAACCATATTGAAAGCCTTGGAGAAATCCAGGGAGACACTGGCCACCGCTTACTGGTCATCGACCGAGCAGGTTACTTTGTCATAGAAGGCAATCAGGTTGGTCAAGCATGATTTGCCCTTGGTGAACCTGTACTGGCTTTTCCCAGTCACATGCTTCATTTAACTTCTGGTAGGCCCCAGGAGGATTCATTCCATAATTTTCCCAGGGCCCGAAGTGAGATTGATAGACCTATAATTTCGTGGATCCTCCTGTAAACCCTTCTTGTAGATGGAGGTGACATTAGCCTTCTTCCAGTCTTCTAGGAAGTCCCCCGATCTCCACGACTTCTCAAAGATTATGGAGAGTGGCCTCACAATAACGTCAGCCAGCTCTCTCAGGACCCTCAGGTGGATAGCATCAGGGCTCATCAATTTGTAGGGGTCAAGCTCCTGTAATAGTTTACGTATCAACTCTTTCTTCACTGATGGTCGGTCTGCGTTTGCATTAACCTGGACTATTGTTCCCAAGGCCTGGAGCCCAACTGTACTGGTAAAGAGAGAGGTGAAGAAAGAGTTGACAACCTCTGCCTTTCCAGCATTGTTCGTGACAAATTCACCTCTTCTGTTTAACAGCAGGTCGATATTTTCCTTCTGTTTCTGCTTGTTGTTTACATATCAGAAGAACCCTTTCTTGTGGTTTTTGACATCTCTGGACAGTTTCAATTTGAGCTGAGCTTTTGCTTTTCTAACTGCATCTCTGCACACCCTGGCAATGCCCTTGTAGTTCTCAACGGGTATTCATCCACTTTTCCATCTCCGGTACGCTTCTCTTTTGGTTTTAAGCAGACTCAGAAGCTCACAGTTAAGCCAAGGTGGTATCTTCTTCTGACCAATTCACTTAACCTTTAAAGGGATTGAGCTGTATTTTTGCTTCCAGGAGAGCATTCTTGAAATACTCCCAGTACTTGCTAGCTCCTTTATCCTCCATGAAAACTTCCCATGGAATCCCTCCCAGCTGAGCTCTGGGCAAGCTGAAGTTTGCTCTTCTAAAATCTAAAATCTTTGTCTTTGTACTAACCTTCAGCATGCTCAGCAGGATCACAAATACCACAATATTGTGATCACTGCAGCCAAGGCTATCACTAACCGAGATACTACAAAGCAGACTTTCTTGCTTTATGAGTAGCAAGGCCAGCAGTGCATCGTTCCTGGTAGGCACATCTAAGATTTGTATGAG
>VWZL01001514.1:242303-300803 GCA_013396915.1 Stercorarius parasiticus | reverse complement strand
CGCTGGCAGCCCAGGCAGCCAACCACATCCTGGGCTTCAAAAGAAGCATGCCCAGCAGGTTGAGGGAGGTGATTCTGCCCCTCTAGATGTAAGGAAGACATTTTTTACAATGAGCGTGGTGAAACACTGGCACAGGCTGCCCAGAGAGGTGGTAGGTGCTCCGTCCCTGGAAACATTCAAGGTCAGGTTGGACGGGGCTCTGAGCAACCTGATCTAGTTGAAGATGTCCCTGCTTATTGCAGGGGGAGTCGGACTAGATGACCTTTAACGGTCCCTTCCAACCCAAACTATTCTATGATTCTATCTTTTTGTGCTTCCAAACTCTAGCTGATCTTTAATTTCTAAGGTGACTTTTGTTGTGGAATGGACACTATCATTTTAGCTCTGTCTGAAGAAAATGGAAGGAAAAATGAAGCCTGCACACACATCATACGTTCTACTGTAGTTCATATAGCAGCATCTGTTTTGTGTTAAGATGGCTGACCTCAACCTACTTTACACAATTGGAGAAGAAATTCACAAAACCCCTGAAGCTAGTATTTTTAACTTCTAGGTAGGAAAGTCTTATCTTCCATCAGAATAAGTTATACACCTTTTAGATTCATTAAGAGGAAACTGGATATAGTCCAAGAGCTCAAACATACGCATTAGTGAAAGATGCAACAGCATTCACAGAGTGCCTCCGATAGACTCAAGTAACGTGTGGCTGGGGCCACAAATATAGGTGGAGGACATATGGAAGGTAAGCAACTAGCCAACTTTCTACTCAGCAACTATCTTCAGGAAAACTCTTAAGATACATGCTTCCTTTAGAATGGAAAGTAATGTTAAAAATCATACATATTTGTATGAAGTTACAAGTTATTCAGAAAATATAACTGTAATGAGTTAAAAATACCTAATGTACTTATGGTTAAGGAGCCAAATATCTAGCTGTATTGCTGAAGAGAGATGATGTACATATTCCTTATAAGGTATTCTATTCAATATCTGAAGTTTTGACTCTGTGAGCAAGAGGCTATATTAATGTCTGCTTAAAGCATCTTAACAAATTGCAAAAGCACCATTATTTTCATGGGGTGTGAAAGATGTTGTACAGAAAGATGCAAAAGAGCTTGAGGAACTATGCATTTCATTATCTCGTTTCATGCTAAAATGACAAATATAAGAAGCTGATTTAAATCATAATGATCATAAATCGATTTAGATCATAATGATTGATTTAAAAACATACCATTTAGCATCATTTTGGAAAAAACTCATGGCAGCTCTACAGTTCTTCATTGTAAGGCTCACAAGAATTTTTTGTAATACTAGGTGAGGAAAGTCACTGTAAAAAAAGAAAATTGTTTTGTAATGTCCTGTAATCAGACAAGCTCTTGGGATTCCTGCAGGGCACCCAAACGTTAACTAAATTCACAGTGTGGCTTCAAAGAAGCTTAAGTTTTCACTTAAGATTTCTAACACATTCTTCATGTATCTGCTACACAATGGACAGATAACTAAATTATGTCCCCAGAGTGACATACTACAGTAAGCTTAAAAGCCCTATAAACTCTAGCGAAGCATTAACAAAATACAATTCTGCAATATCACTTTTCCCTGCACAATCTTCTGTGTTATAGGGTCAGCTTACATATAAAACGATGCCACAAAGACTTTACCTGCAGAGCACAGGAGGCAACTCTGCACATTCTTCCATTTCTTCCTCCAAATGGCAGGACAGTACCCATTTCATTATTGCTTCCTTTAACACAAAATCCAGATTTCTTTCACAATTATTCTGTTCCATTCCTACATCCAAATTTTTTGGCACTGGACAGGCAGACATCACTAATGCTAAACAACATACAGCAGAACTGTAACAAAAATGGAACACAAGGCATTCGTGAGAAACAATGTGGTATTTGCTGATCAGCACTCGAAAGCAAAGTCAGTATTTCTGACTTCATGCTCAGCAATCATCAAGTACATAAGCAAGTTAATAAGCAAGCATACTAGAAAACTCCTTTATTAGAATCCTTGCATTTTCAAAAGCCACATTTTGGCTATTACAGATATTTCCTGTCCATTTTAAAGACTGTTTTCACAATACTCATTTCAGAATCAAAATATATTTAGAAGAAAACATACTTTTAACTTCAAAAAATCAACATCTCTTTCAGTCAGATTTTAATTTTTTAGTCAGATTTTACATGTTTAGTCAATTTTAAATTTGAAGATGCTTGCCTCTCTTCTGTCTGTGCTTTCAGACTTATGTATACATTCACGTCCGTTTCAAATGCTTAAAACACAAACGTGGGCAGTTCTTAACTAGAAATACAGCCACAACAATATTATTTTGAATAATACAGTGGTTTTGGTTGCACAGTATAGAGCAATGTGAATCAGACACAAAATTCTACCCTTGCTTCCCATTTTACCTTGAAGGCTTGCATGCAGGTCCTGAAAATATCTTCCAGAATTCTTTATCTGTTACAACAAGGTTTCCTTCAATCATAGCTCCAAGTAGCCCAAAGCTCTCCATTTCAATTTGCTGGAAGCTTACGCTACGAATAGTAAGAGACCAAATCTTTGCCCAGGTTCTCTGGAGCTCCAGCTTGTGGGTGCTTTTCAAATCAGTTTTCTGGTTTTGACACAAAGCTACCTCTGTAAGACACTTCAGCACATACGGGGTCCTTTCTCCTCGGCGCTGCTGAGGCAGTAACTGGTGAAGTACGTTGAGTAAGGGAGGCAACTCACTGTTAGGAAGACTCATGGGATACTTCGATATTAACTGAGCTGTAATCTGTAACCTTGAAAACACAAAATGAAGCAATTAATATCAAAGATACAGAAATTTGTGTCTTCAAATGTAAATGAACAAACAAAGCATTCTCTGATTGTCATTTCACATTTCTACTTCTCAGTATTGAGCTGATTTGTTTATGATCAAAGGTTAAACGTTCAGTATTTCCACTGTTTTCACTTGAAAAGTCTGCTTGTCTAGCCTCAATATCAATACTAATTTCTTACAAGCTAACTTCACTGATTTCTAGTAATTTCTTATAAGCGGAGTTCACTGATTCTGACCACAAGGGAAGAAAATTTCAGGCAAGAAAGCTAAGCTTTCAGGCAAGAAATCTAAGTGACAACCTAAGCTTACTGCACGTGCAGACACCTAATTCGAAAGCACACCATATTCAGAAGAACACTTAAACGTAAAAAGATGCCTCTAGTGATAGCTGTTTCACATAAAGATGTTATTACCAAGGTATGACATCAAAATCCTTCTGTGATCTTTGCAGGTTGTCTCGAATTAGTTCCCAGCCCAGTTCAATCCTCCTGCGCTTGCTTGGTACTGTTTCATCACTGGACTCTCTTTGGGAAACAGTATACGACTGGGTAATTTCCAGAACTTTGGTATCCTCTGTAAAAACCTTTTGTAAAGGCACATTAAAAAGTATGTAAACAAAAAAAGTAGCATTTACAGGAAAACTGAAATGTCAAACTAAACCGTTCCATTTTTTACTGTGTATAAAGGCTCTTAAGAGACAACCAGCATTATTCTTTACTATAGCTGAACCTCTGCTTATAGTCTAATAAGCAACACTAGTGAAATCTAGTATAATTTATGAGTCCAAACATTTCAAAACAGCACAAAAATTAACAACTAAACACAACAGAACACAGACAAAAGTTACTAATACTTCAGTAAATGATTTTGAGGAAATGTTAAAGCTATACTACTTTAAAAAGCAAAACATACAACACAGTAAATTAGAGTCAACTTCATATTCAACCAAAAATGTTACCTGATGACAAATATCAGCCATTAACTCAATCAAATTTTCCTTTACAGCAATATTACGTGAGCCTGAAGAATACTTTCCTCTGCTACTGATGAGATTTATTTCATTCACCAGCAGGTCATATAGGTTATGTAAGATACTGTGCCATTTTGTTAAGTCATATGCACCTGTACATGGAAAAACAATGAAAAGATGTGTGCAAAATATGGCCAAAATTAGAGTAAAGCATACAAAGCCTAACAAATGCAAAATAAGTCTTGCAATAAAGAAAGTAAAAAAGTTAAGAGAAAATTTAATCAACGTATACAAGTAATTACGGCAGGAATGAAGTTTCTAATGATTCTTTAGCTAACTGGAAAGACTACAATGAAATGCAATGGATAAATTTGGACTAATTATAAACTCTTTGCCATCTGCAGACAAAGTAAAAAAAAAAAAATCTTTTTAAAAAGATGATGCTATAACTGAAATAGGCCATGACAGACAGACACAATTACTGAGTGATGTTCTCTGACTAGCTTTATACAGTAAGTCAGACTCAGAACATAGGGGAAATTTCTGGGCTTAAATAAACCTGGTACGACATGAATACATGTGGCAATCTAAACTCAATCTAAACTATTATTTCCCTTCTCAAAAGACTTTGTGTTTTGATTTAGTAATTAAAATGTATAATGTTTCCAAGATTCAGTATCAAAATTCAGAAAGTTGACACAATAATTTGAACAATTACATACAGTGACAGATAGAAAAAAAAAAACAAAAAACAAGGAGCTTTTAATTGTACCTATTCCCTGAGTTTTTGCACCCTTTGGATGATGAACATGAACTTGGAGACGAAATAACTCAATTATTGATTCCTTCAAGGAATCCTTTGGTCTATGTTGAGTCCATATATAAAGCACTGTAGGCAAAATTTCTTCCCCTATTTTACAAATCCGTATGCGACAGTTGACAGCAAACTTATTGCAGAAGATATTCATTGCTCCAACAATATGATCCAGGCCTGCGGTACTCTTCTCCTGCCTGCAACATAAACCAAACAGTCAAACTTCAAGAAGAAATAATCTTATTTCATTTCTCAAGAATTGTTTAAATGTAAATACTAGCAAGTAACAATATTCAGAATATTATTTGCCTAACAAATGCAGAAGTTATTAATAAAGTATTTATTAAATTGGTGTTCAAAGACAGAATGACAAAATATGTCTAAAGAAGCATTACTTGCTATTACTCAACTCTAATATTAAATACTTAAAATGGGTTATTCTCTAAAAGTAGGTATCACCATACAAAAGGAGCACTTGCAACATACCTCGCACACTGCATTGCTTTTGAGAAGAAGGTAAACATATCGGAACTCAATCCATCAGTTTGGAAGCAGTACCCCCTCATAAGCGTGTGAATTATCCTAGCCACCAAGACTCTATTGATCTTCCCAGAAGGTTTGAGGTATAATTGGCCATACAGAATTAGCAATTCTGCAAATGTATTAAAAAGAGTATATAAGATATAATGTGTATATACATTATAAATATAGCAATATATAAAAAACCATATATATTACAAAGCATTACAGAAAAATGCTCGAAGCAAAATATTACATTAAATATACAAAACCCACCATTCTGAATTCAGCTGCATGTCACTATTCACAAAAATCAACCGGGGAAAAATAAATAATAGTGGTCTTGTCTACACTGGAAGTAAGATTACATTCACTCTGAGCTGGGATACAACCTGCTTTGTGCCACACAGACAAAGTAGCTATAGGCACACCATCAACTTTCACTACTACTTCCACACTCAGCTTCTGCTCTACATTGATTGCTCAGCACGGTGGGCTCCACTTGTTGCAGATTAAAATAAAAGTACTCAGAAACAATTTACAGCCACGCATACATCAACAAAGAATTTGGTGCTGCGGGAACATGTCAACAGATCAGAACAGTTGGTACTGAGTCTGCCCATCTTTCCATTACACCCTGTTCAGGTATTTCACTCCAGCCTGCAGACAAACACATTCATGCTTTGCACTCAAGTTTTCTGAAGGAAAGACCCCTTCCACAGATTTTTGCTTTATCTCAAGGCCCATTTAGGAATCATCACACCATCCTTTCATCAGCCTCATACAAATCACAGTAGCACATTACTGATCCAACCATGACCAGCAGTTTAATACAGCACATACAAAAGCCTTGCTGCCATTTCATTTCATGCCACCTACAAATGACATGATACTGACCCTCAGTCCAGCAAGCAGGCACAGGGTCATATGCAGAATTCAGGTGTCTCTCTGAATCATGGGAATCAGAGACAGTCCAGACCCTATATAGCTTTAACCTGGTGGCAACCGTGCCCACCCCTTCTGCATAAAGGGTGGAACGTGCACCAGTGACCTCCCAACATCCTCAGAACAGTGGGCCCTACACAACAGCAAGTGCACAGCAGCTCAGGGCCACAACAGTCTACAGCCAGTGCTCCCTGTCCCTGCAGGGGATTCTTATACTGGGACCTCCTCAGCCTGGGAAAGCACTCCTGCTCCCACCTGCAGAGCGCTTACTGGCTGAACTCTTTTCACATCTACTCTCCGTGCTCTCTGCTGACTTCCCCTCAAAGAACACACGTGCAAGGAAAGCATGCAGCTGCACACAAAGCCTAGAATCTGAATGGGACCAAAACCTGCAACAGAACAAGCAAGTGAACAAAAAGCATTCAAAAAATTAGAAAACCTAATCCCACAACACCAGTTGGTCTCATCTCATAGCTGAGCCTGCTTCAAGCAGGAGGTTGGACTAGAAATCTCATGAGAATCCTTCCAACATGAATTATTCTCTAATTCCCTGAGAGAGCTAATACAGCTATAATATATACAGAAATAAGCAGGGAAGAAGGGAAATACTACATATGATTTTTTAAAACCAGGGTCTGAACATAGGAAAAGTATAGCATCCAGCCATATGATCCTTCTCCTGGAGGCCAAGAGAGTCTACCAGAAACTGAGAAAATCTGGTTGACGTGGCCAAACTAAAAAAGCAGGCACAATGCCTTCATTCATGGAGAAAAAAGGGCCCAAAAGTCATAATGGTCTCTAAACCCTGCTGCTATGCCTCTCCCTCCATGCTCCATTTAAACACCTGAACAGACTTTGAGGACCAGGCCCCCACATAAGTTGTTGTAAGAGTTGAAACCCCCTTCCCTGCTTAACTGAGCTTCCTCTTTTTTCTCCAAGTCCAACCGTGCGCACCAGTCACTACTTAAGAGCACAGTCTAGTGTATTGTCATGCTGGAACTCCACCTCTCCAGCGTTTCATGTTCCCAAGCTTCATCTAAGTGAGTCAAGACCTGCTATCAGTCCTGCTTACAAAGCTTCATGATCCTTTCAAACACAGCTTTCATGCTGTCCTCCATCTCCTCCCCCTTTCAGCCCTGAGGTGTTGCAGCATCCCCTCTGGGATGTCTGCGACAACATGGGCACCAGGTTGGGGGTGAAGAGGTAGGGGAAAGAAGTTGCTGTGGCATCCTCTTCTTCAGAAAAATACGCAGAAGAAAGAAAAGCAAGTCTGTTGGTCCTTGGATATATGTGACAATGCACAGCTCTGTTTATTGCTGTCCTTCTCACAGTTCTTAGGGTATTAAGGACACAGTTTTCTGTAGGTAGCAGTAGTACTGGTATAGATACAGTTCTGCCTTAATTCCTATAGCAGACAGGTAAAATCAAGCTCTGAAAACCCTAAGACATGCAAACTTCAGTACCAGGGGGCGGCACAGTAAATGGAGCATCTTGACATTTAGATAAAGGAAGATGCAGTGTAATTTGTTATGCAGCAAGAGTGGAAAGAAGCCTCCTTGGTAGTATCAATTCCTCCTTGTTTGGTGTTTGTAACCTCCTTGGCTGGTGTTTACTGGAAGATGGATCAAGAATCTGCTGCTGCTCTGAGTGCCCAAGTGGGTACTGGATGAGCCCTTCGAGCACTAATGGACTATTTCATCCATTTTTGGTGGGAATGTGCTCTGAACAAAGCAACTGCCTTCCTAGATTAAGGCTTTCATCCTATGGAGATCACACCCAATTGCTGACAAGGGCAGCGGTTGTCAGTGGTGGAGTAGCAAAGCGTTAAGCCTGCTGGCTCTAGCCATGAGAGCTTCGTCCCAGGCATCCCTGGAGGTCCTCCACAGTCTAAAGGTAGAACCATGCTGACACACCACCACCCTTCCACCCCTTCAAGCTGAGGTAGATGAATTTTATGAGGTGGAGAGCATCTTCCAGATTGTTTTGTGTTTATTGGTCAGTGGAGTGCTCCGAGTTGTTTTTCATTGATTGGTGTGGCAAGTTACTGGATCATTTAAGCAGGCTCAGCTATGAGGTTAGACCAGCTGGTATTGTCGGATCACTCATTCTTGTCTAAGTTTGGTTCTGATATTTCTGCCACTTACATCGTTTTTCCCCCATAACACCTGCCTAACTGCTTTATCTAACAAAAAGTTACACCCCTAACACCTGCACAGCAGCATACCAAAGGTCAAACTGTAGGCCCTCTGACATTTGCGTCATTACTCAAGTTACACCAGCTCAGTAGGCCATGACAATTTCCACTCCTTGCTCTACACCTCCCTAACACGCACTTGTTTAATGGTACATAGTGGGAGGGTACTTGCATCATAAACTACATCCTTTGCAACAGTCTCCAGACTCAGGGCTTGGAGATAATGACAATATGGTATATCTAGTCAACCCCAAGTTCATCTGTCTATAATTTCATTGTTTTGTTTTTGAAGTGAGATCCATTGCCAGACTCAATTATATCTGGTGTATCACACGTCCACAAACTTTTTTTTCCAAGACCTACTATAGTGCTTTTAGCAGTGGCATAAGCTACTAAGGCAAGCCTCCAGCCAGCTCACAGTCATTTCTTTAAAATAGCTAGGACATATTGATTCCCCCTACTAAGCCTGCACAAAGATCCAATGTAGTCTACTTACCACACATCTTCAATCTTTTAGTTTAAATGACAGCTTTCAGTACGCTTCAATACCTTTTGTGGTTTACCTTTTTTTCACTAATGAACAAATTTCAAATACCTTTATTACATGCAGAATTGCATCTTTAGACAAATCATTCCTCAGTCTCTTGCCCAGAGACAGGTGGAATCTCATCTTAGCTGTTTCATGATTCCATCAAGTTATAAATAGGCCCACTCCACATTCCCAGTCCAGGACTTTGTTGACTGCAGCAACTTGAGTAGATTGGTCTGATTGATAGTTGGTGATTTGTATTTTGGTGGCGTTTCCTTTTGGGACATAGCTAATTACGTGTCATAACCATACTGTGGAATAATTACTAAATTGGCCAAGAATACAAAAGTACAGCATTGTTCACGCATTAAGGAAAGTCATATAATCAAGAGGCTTCTGAGGTAGAATACAGCCGCAGCTGGCACACGAAGAATGCAACATCTGCAATTCCCTGTACAAGGTTGTTGGCGAAACTACACGAGGGATGGAACGGAACACAATTGTTCTGTGGCCCTCCCTTGTGACGAATAGCAGATATGGGAAGGAGATGGTACTACAGAAGAGATAAGCTGCCTACCTGCTTACTATGAAACAGATAAGCTGCCCTACACGCTACCCGAGCCAACATTTCATCAAATGTTGATGAAATGCTGCCCTTTGTGTGAACTTTGCTCATTACAATGTACCAAAACACACCTCCATCCCAGAGGCTACCCACCCCCAAGGTGCAATCACTCCTCCTTGGGTACACCNTATAACTTCGTCGCGCATTTTGTTTACTTAACAGTATCTTTATTTGCACGTGCTTTGCAGACAGTGTATTTATCACTGGCAATCCTAAGAACCTATATACCTGTTGTTTAAATAAACTGTGCACTGTTTAAGTAGCTAGTCATTTTGGTTTCTCACTGAACGCAACCAAAGACTCGAGAGTGGCCGTGCTAGTTCATGAGCGCGACTAGACTGAATGTGCAATCCACTATTAGCGTATCCAAATCGTAATAGTTTAATACATATTAAAAGCGATTGGACTGATAGTGCTGAATTGGGCATCACTCAGAATTTAAACCTAGCTGCACCTAGCCTCCTACCTCGGTGAGGAGTGTTACAACGCAAGGGGGTTTATCTTCTGCCAAAACCGCTTTGCCCCTTTTCACACAACACATACACTGAGTTTTTTCCAAATCCCATGTGATGTTTTTCTATAAGGCAGCTATCCAAATAGGTCTCCATCATCTCTGCCAGTTCCTGTTTCTACTGTGTAAGCCAGTCCCAGAGGGCTCTGGCCACCATCCAAGAGTTAGTACACAGGTAAAATCTGTGCTCTTTCCTCTGTAATGCTGCATCAATGGCCAGTCTTATGTCTTGGATTTCTGCATATTGACTTGGCTGTCCTTCACCTTCATCAGCTTCTATCACCTGTTGGGCAGGATTCCAAGTGACAGCTTTCCATCCTTGCTAATGGCCAATGGCCAAAAATTAGGCAAGAACCATTAGTGAACAAGACATATTACTCATTTTTTGAATCCCTGTCATATTCCAGGGCTTCTAGAGCATGTGGTAATACCTTGGGTGATACTCCAAAAGTCACGATGTTTGGACCAATCCCTCAGCTTCTCCAGTAGGCTGGAGTATCACTGTTTCCTCTTATGGGTTCATTTATTTCAGGTCACACTTGTTGTGTCGAAAGTCACAGGCATTTATCCTTTCAGCAAACACTGAAGTACCAGCAAGCGAGAAGCCAGCAGCATTTCTACTTCCATTGCCACTACTTCAAATGTTGCCCAGGTTCCTTCATATATGGCCAGCATTTCTTCTTCTGACTGGGTGTAGGTGGCAGTCTATAGTCAGATCTTATTGTTGCACAGGTTGTCACTCAAATGAGCCAACTTCCCTGGTAACTTGGTACAGTAGGTTCATGAGCAAACTGCATCCAGGGATGTGCATTTGCCAAAATCTCACCATTCCAAGAAAAGCTTGTGTTTCCTTTTTCACTGATCAGTGGTGCCATTGCTGTGATGCTGTAAATCATGTCAGTAGGAACGCAACGGCACCCATCTTGCCATTGGACACCAAGAAACTATTTCTTGCACAGGTCTTTTCACCCTATCTCTCTTGAGCTCAAATCTTGCATTTAGTCAAATTACAATTATCCCTTTATGTTATACACCTCATAGGCAGTGTATCCCCATACTACAATGTCACCAATATAGTTAAGTGTTATGGGGCACTGCCCTCTTCCTTTTGTACATGTCCATGACAGATGGGCTATGCTTTCATCCTTGTGGCATACTGTACTTCTCTCCAGGTAAAGAACACTTTGGTTTACGCTCTAGGGCCAGGGAAATGGAAAAAAAAATGCATCAGCTCTGTCAACAGTCACATACTGGGTAGCACTCTTCGCTTTGACTTCCTACTGCAGTGTTCAAGTGTGATGTTACCTCATTTGAATATCAATTACCTCTGATTAACCTCCAATCCCCACTGGATTTTCACATAAGCCTGATGGGACTGTCAAACAGTGAATGGGTTGAGCAACTACCCCTCAACTTTTCCATCCTTTGATAAGACCACGTACAGGACTGAGTAAATCTCTATTGGACCAACAATGTCACCAGTGCACAGACTTCTCCATAGTATTCCAAGAATTATAAACAAGCAATAAGGTGGAATCGCTAAAAAAGGCTATGATAACCTTTAAAAAGCTCATATATCACTCCTTTAATAAAAGCAACTTGTTCCATTTAATGGATTTAAGTCTGACTTTCTCTAGATTTATGGCCTTCAGTCCTGCCTCACTTCAGTAATTAAATTCCACTGTGCCCCTTATGATCTAATGTCAAAATGTCTTCTGTGACACTTCCAGCTTCTGCCCACACACAAACAGATAACTTCTATGTTCCTTAACTACCCAACTAACACAAAGCAATTCCCAAAGGCTCCTCATGCAACCTGTACGTATCCTTCCAGCGACACTCGGCCTCAGTTTTCCTTTTCTGCCTTCTTCAATACCTGTCTTCAACATCCCTGGCTTCTTGTCCCATTCCCTACCTGCCTACCCTCAGTTCTACCCAAGTACCCGGTTTTATTTCAGACACCTTTCCTGTTTATTGCTCTGAACTCCAGCTGCCAGCATCCCTGATCTGTCCCTGCCTTCCCATCCTGCTCCAACCTGCAGGCTGACAGCCCTTTGTCTTCTACGCCCTTCACTGCCTCCTAGTTCCAGCTTCCCATTCAATCTTCAACTTCGAGTCCTACCTCCATGGTCAAATAGTACCAACTTCTTTAACTTCCGAGACCCCACTCTCAGGCTCCGCAATTACCCAACCACATGTCCCATCCTGAATGGTTGCATTTTAATCGCTCTGCTCTGACAGCCTCAGGCAGGTTTTTTTGTCTCCCCTTTCACTCCCAGTACCACCAGACTCCTCTTCCGAGTTCTTTGCAGCTTTATTTCCATTCTGTAGTTAAGCAACTCTCTTCAAGCTACAGAGTAGAGTATTTTCTCATAAAATGCTTTTCAGAAATCCGAAGTCTAACTTCAAAACACTACACTATACAAATAAATTCTACACTTTCTCCAGAATTGCACATGCAACACTCAAAAAACTACAATGTAAAACTTCTAGTACCTTTTTTTTTTCCAAATTACTGTTTTATTACATCAACAAATGAAAACAGATGAACTGAGAGCTTACTACACGTCAGAGCATTCAAACTACATAAACGTTCTTCTCCATGCTAAATAAGTTAACTATTGTGGAGTGAAATCCAATCCTCTGAAAAGTGAAATATTAACGTTTGCACTTCCACTCAGTTCAGGTTGCATGCTATATGATTACCCAACTTTTTAAATCTGTTTTTGCCTATTTGAATCTTAAGCTAACTATTTTTTTGCTTTATATGCAATATGTGCATATAACAACAGTGACTCAATGGTTATTTAGGACCTTCATAAACCAACAAAACTCAGACAATAAGATTTAATAGTAATACATTAACTATAACAAAACTATACCAGACAATACCTAATAACTTGCAAACAACTACACACCAACACCAGTTTAACTAAGGCTATTTCCAGCACACACATGCCATGGATTTGTTATATATGTGGAGACCATGCATTCAAAACCTCATCGTATGTAAGTACATATGTTTCAGCAAGCAATACACAGACAGTATACAGAAAGAAAAAAATAAATTCCTCATGTTTGCTGCTTTGTTTATTTCAACTGTAAGCCTTCAAGGCTGACACTATTTTACTGCATATTTCGTGTAGTACCTCACACAACAGGGAATCAAACAAATTAAAAGGTACCTAAACATGCTTCAATAATAGCAAAAGACATTTGTAAGTAGGTTTAAAAATGTTACCTGACCACTGCTGCTGGGATATCTCACACCAGTATTTCCTTATTGAGAGGATATCTTTTAGGAGTATACTACTACAATCAGATCCATAAGCAGCACAACTTGTTGGATTTCTTACAATTTCCATGACGTAAATCAGAAGTTCTTGACATTTCAGTCTGGGTCCTCCTACGTGAAGAAACAATGTGAGACCGTTATTAACCCTAAGTGTGACAAATAAATCTGGAATTAATTGACTGTAAATGTTTACTTAAAAACAAAAAAAATCACCACTGCCGTTCAGAAATAGTTCTGTTAGGAATCATCTTCTTAAACAAACTATTTCTAAGAAAGAAATAACTTATGAGAGGATACATCAGTTATATACACATGGTATAATTAGAAAACGGCACCTTGAGCATCAACAAGGACAAAGAAGGAGAACAAAGGACTGATTCACACAAAGATAATTAAATTGTAAGCATCTGGAAGAGCAGAAGATGAACCCTACCCTGGTAATTTACTTCAGAGTAAAAATTTAAAGCTGAAAGCAAAGCACCAAAACGAATCAGTAATTCTATAAGAATATGTATAACTGACTTTTATTAGCACATCTGATGAAATATTTGACCAAGCTTCCAACTTCTTGCATCTTTTTCTGTCTAGTAGTTTGGGTTGAAGCAGATGCATTTGGTTTTGTCAGCTGCAGGTTCTTCATTTCTTTATGAAAACATTTCTGCAAGACACTTTAAAAATAAAAGAGATATTAATCAAGGATCTGCACATTTATGACTAAAGTAAAATAGGTAAATGTTGGTTTAGCCTAGAACGTCAGTGCTTGTTCTTCTCACAATTCTAATTATCAAAGACTAAACCCAACTGAAACGTATTACAGTCTAAGCATGAGGGAAATAACCTATGAAAGGAGCTGTTAGTTTTAAAGATAATCCAGAAGCATCCTGAACAAGAAGCAAACTTTCCTTTAAACTTGGCATAATACTAAGCATACAATTTACAATTAGTGGAAAAAAAAGCAAAGCAAGCCTTTTTATTTATGCTGCAACATTATACAACAAAATAAGAAGTATTCTTCATTGTTTTTTATTGGAGAAAACCTTCAAGTCCTTTCTTTCCAACATTTAAAATTAACATACAGATTAGATTTTAGATCTAAGAATAGATTAAGCTTGTCACTGGCTTTATCACTGGCAATTACAGTAGATTTTCTGGCCTACTATTTTTATCAGTTTAGAGTCTCTATTTTTTATTCCTCCTGTGTATTTCTAAAATACTCTTTGCCATCTCAAAAGCAAAGATAAACATATAAAATTCGCCAGCTCTTCTTATGATATTTTTGGTACAGCTATGAAACAAGACCTACTCCAATACTGTCCAATTAAAAAACATAATGGAAAGGTGACCAGACACCAGCCTATGAAAACTAATACTTCAGATGCACTTTTAACAGGAAATTTAACACTGCTCCCAGCTGCTCTAAGAACTTGTCACACTCGCGCTCAGTCCAATCTCGTAGCACACCTAAAGCAGACTGTATCAGAGATGGACCTCTACAAACCTCAGCACAGCTTCTTTAATTCACAAGCCACGGTCCTTCTACTGTGTCTTGAAGAACTCAGTAACACAAAGAATTCTAACGAGCTACCCATAATCTACATACGAACTATATGTTGAAAATCAGATGCAGAGATAACTTCCAATAAAAGAAAGTAACTATTATTTATGCAAGGAAAAATGACCACCCAATTAACGATCAGTTTCCTAGCAGTTAAGTTTTCTGTATGCTTCCCGCATACAGTGTTATGTATGCAGTTAACACAAAAAAGTGTTACGTTTTTGGCTATTTTAAATTTACTTCCTTTAGAGACTTAACATAAGTCATTTCTTGTTTACAAGCTGACAAGAAGTCTAAATCAATCTGCAGAAAGGTAAGCATTAAAATAGACACAATAAACAAAAGAATGACGTTTATCTAAGGAAGAACGCAAAGAAAAAAAAAAAAGAAACTACCTAAATACAGCATCCCAGTTGAGTTGTTTTGCTTGTTTAGAATCAGAATTCCGGTCCAGCTGGAGAACTGTTTCAGAATCACGGAGAAGGCGCTTGAAATTTTCAATTTCCTTCTGAAAATGTATTTCAAGAAAAAGAATTATTAATGATTCCCTTCATTGCTAATTGAGGCACACACACCAAAAGAAAACTTGTTACCCTTCGCTCCACAGCTTTCTCATTTTCAAGGCGACGACAACAAATGAGCAGATCATGTAATGCAAGACTCATGGTTCAGTTTAGCAGAAGTGTCATTTGTATCTGCAAACAGAAGAAAAGGATAAGCCAGTAATAATTTTATTTAACACAGAGCCAAGTCAACCATTTCAAAAACTGAGAATGCAATGTATTGAAAATCCAGTATCGAAGACAACCACAATGTTATTTCACTAAAAAGCTCATTTGTTTTTGGGTTAGTCTTATGGGTCATAAGACTGAAGCAAAGTTTCACAACAAGAATATAATCTATTCCCACAAGCAACAGTCGTAAAGAATAACAGCAGAGACCCCCTTCACATGACTCTGACTTCCTCCCTTTTTATGGGTGATGAAAGTAGAGATGATCAGATAATAAGAAGCGGAATTATAAAATGATGGAGCCAAATACGTTCAAGCAAACAGCACTAACTTTCAGTAGCTACCTGTTATCAGTAGCTGTCTTAACCTGGTGCTGCCAGGAAGAGGTAGTACTTTGAAAACTCTCTTCCTCTCTCACATCCTACATTTTCATGTCTGCACTACCATATTGACAAATCCCTCTGGACTCAACATGTCAAAGGATGCTCAGGTATCAATCACAAGAGGAAACAAGTTCTTCCTTCTATGACCACTTAAAATTATGCTTTGTCTCCTTCAACAGAGGGTGGACTTATCTCGCAAAGACATTTCCGCTTTACATAAAGTTATCACGACAATGACATTGTACACAACTTTCATGCTTCTCTTTTTACACCTGTGAAGCAGCCGCTGTCTGAAAAAGTTGGAAGTAACTCCAAGCTGAGGCTGCAATAAGCAATTGAAAAGGGATGTTCACCATCTTGAGCACTCGAGAATATAAAAATATCCACTTAAACAAATAAAACTTTAAATATCTACTGTCTTAAGAGTATATTTACTTCCTCCAGCTTCCATCAGGCTCAGGCTGGGACAAGGTATGCTCAGAGACATGGTGACGGATCAGGTGTGTATGAAAAGGAAAATGTGGTACGCACGAAGGCTGGCTGTACCAAACAGAACTCATCGGAACGAGGAAGTGTTCCTCTACTATCTTACTGCTCTTTTGGAAAGAGAAACAGAAAGGAAGACGCAACTTTTTAGCCACTAACGGCTTCTAAAATGCTCCGGGGCTGAGAGACAGCTGACTGAGAACTCAGGCCACACGGGTTGTGTTGCGGAGACAGGGTCTCCGCGGGGAAGCCGCCCGTCCTCCCGTCTCCACTTCACGGCATTTCAACTGCCCTAAGAACTGCAAAGAATTCCTAAGACTGAGTCCACCTACTGTTTCTCCTACTAGTTCTCCAGCTATCATACCGTGACCACGTTCATCCCCTATAAAAATTACACAGGGCAAGGAAGGAACGCACAAAAGAAGGAAAAAAAAAAAAAAAAATCACGGAGCGCTGTTCACTAATCAGCTGCGGACACGCCCAAGAAACGGCGTAACGACACCTAACGGGCCGCTCCCGCGGGGCCCGGGGCTCCGGCTCCCCCCACGCCCCGCCCGGCCGCCCCACGACACGCCTGAACCCCTCAGGGGCCGGGCCCCTCACCTAAGGGCCGACGGGGAGGGGAAGAGAAGGCCGAGCAACCCCGCAGGACCAAGGCGGGAGGCCGCGTCGCCGCCGCGGCCCGGTGCGGGTGGGAAGGGGAGGGCAAGAGCGGGCCCACCTCCGGGGGAACCGGCCGGCCGGTGCTGCGGTGCGGGGCCTGCCCTCCTCCCGGCGGCGCGGAGGGGCGCGCACGTGGGGCTGCAGGCGGCCCTGGAAGCGGANCAGGGAGGGGAGGGATGGGGTGGGGTGGCCTCTCAGCCCCTGAGGCGCGGCGGGGACTCCCGGGGCGGGGGAAGGCGGTGGCGGTGGCTGCGGCCGCTCCAGGAGGGGCTCTGCCGGGGATTGTCAGTGGCCGGCAGCGCCCTGGGCGTGGCAGGAGAACGAAGCGGCTGCGCCCTTGACCCTCGACCGCGTCGCCCTCGTTTCCCCCGGACTGGGGTTGTCACTGCCGAGGCGTAGCCCCGGGCTCGGTGGTCTTCGAGCTGTGTCTTCCGCCCCAGCCTCGCCCCGGCCCGGCCTTTAGCGGGAAACAACCGCAGCTCCATCTGGAGGGGCGTCGGGGCCTCCGGAGCCGCAGCGGGCGCAGGGGAGCCCGCCGGGCCGGGCCGCTTCCCGGCCGCCTCCGTGGGGCGACCGGGCCCGGGGCGGGTTCTCGGCGAGTTGGGGAGACTGTGGTGGTGTGTGGTGTCCGGCTGCAGGGAGGCGTGTGGTGAACGGGCTGTGATGAAGTGTCTGACGAGAGGAGGAATAGCAGGGTGATCCGAAACGCCGGAGGAGGCTGGACTAAGGGTCACCCGGTTTTCCATTCCTCCCCGGTTCTGTCACCAGTCAGGCTTGATCGAGAGCTGGGGTTTGCTCTGTGGAAAGGGCAGAGCCAGTGTTTTCAGCTCATCGGCAACAGGCAGTGAATTTTTTAAATTACTTTATGCTTTGGATTATTTGGATACTGCCAAAGATAAGAACAAATGGATAGTAATCAAAAATATTACCCACATATTTAAGACCCACATGTGAGCACCTGTTGGCGCAGGTTGTCGGGATTTCCTGGCAGCTTGCATTGGGAGATTCAGTTTTTAATTGTCCACAGTTTTTTTGAATCCAAAGCCATTAAGGCTGAATCTTTTTTTCAGTGTTCCTCCAGCACAATTTATTTTTAAATAGTGCCTGAAGTGTTTCTTGGTACTGTCTTGAGAAACGAAGCTAGTAAGAGACACTATGTTTTTATTATTGTGAAGTAATAGAGGATTTTTAGAAACTCCATGCATTGCAAAAGACGATTTAAAATCATGCAAGGGAGATCTCTCACTGTACTTTTCTATAAAAAAATGATTAAGTTACAAATTTATCTCACAAAATTGCTTAAGTTACAGGTTTATCTCACATGCCTAACAAAGTCTTGCAGATGTAGTAGACAATCTTGGCAACATCATGTGTAGTAAGGAGGATCCATCCTATTTCACATCTGTTGTAGCATGGTGCATGCATCATGCCCTGAAAACTTCCAAGCAACCTAAGGTTGTAGAACAGAATATTCCTTATAGCTGTTTCTGCCTTCTAATAGGTATTCCTCTTCCATGAGGCATCTGAGAATTTGGGTGGATAAGCAGGCTTCCTAGTGCAGCTTTTTTTCCATCTTCTTTTTTTTCTTTCCCCTCTCTTTAGGTAAGTCTTTCTGGTGCTGTGAAGGTTGATGAATATTGGTTTAAGAAACAAAACTAAAATGATGAGATGAGCTCACTCATAGAGAAATACATAAGAAAATTTATCTTTTTGTAATTAATGTAAGAGTGAATATGTACTATGAGTTAGACGCGTGTCTTTACATTTCTTAAGATAGAACAAAATATTGAGTCATTCCTGGTTCAGAAGCTACTTTACCTTTTGTGCTTTTAATTTGGTTTTGGTGACGTTAAAGATTGTGTACTGCTGTGTTATTATACAGTGTGTGCACAAGCAGTTTACTTCAGTTGCACAGAAGATCTTAATTCAAGCATTTTTAAACTTTGGAATGCCTTATTGTGCAGGAAATTAGCGTATGTGCCTGTGTGCAAGCATTCAGCCATCCCTTGCAATACTGTAGTAGTAGGTTCAAGAAAGAAAAAGTGCACCGTTTTACGTAAATGTCCAGATGAGTTTGATTGTAAGAACACCATACCAGCACAGATCAAAGCTCCACCTTGGCTAATGGCCCATCTTCCATCCTGGCCAACTGTGGATGGTATGGTAGATAGGAATAAGACTGGCATATAATTGTGTTTCCGAAATTACACTTTCAGCTTCCAGCAATTTGTGGCTTGAGAGTTTTCTAGCAAAATGTATTAGAAAAATTAAATAGGACAGCCCTTTCCACAGGTACCAGTAATGTTTTCTGTTGGATAGGGTAGCTCATGTTTAAACTCGTAGTGGTTATTCCCAAACTGTGTTTACCTTTCAAGACTGCTTGTTTGTTGAAGACCTTAATACCGGCTTATGTGTCTGAAATATGATGGTTTTTCCAGCTGTGCTTAGATCTGCTGAAAGATATTTGTCATCTTGTAAATTTAAAGGCCATGTTTTTCTATAGGCATTCCTGAGCTGAGGCGGACCATTTTGGGGGTCCACTTTTTTGAGGTAGATATGCTAATGTATATATATCCCATGTTGTATAATTAGGCACATATTTTATCCTTCCTTTAAAACGTTGCATGTTCAGTTCTGCTACAAGCAAGAAAGAACAGACATTTTCTTTTCTGGTTCTTTGTTCTAGAATCCTTCATTCAGATTAGTCTATATCTATCTTTTAATGTTTAGAGTATTTGAAGATTAAAGTAGGGCTTAGAAAGTTTCATTAAAGTAGAACATATTTGCTGAGGAATGGAATTTTGGAAAAATAAACTTTTTCTGTATACTTCCTGTTAATGTAACTACTGTCTTAGGGTGTGTACGGTGCACGAGTTGCAGCTAGTACATCTATTCAAAATTAAAATTACTGGGGGGGGGTGACAGGCTTTTTTCTGTTGTTAATTTTTGCACAATGCCAATTTTTAAAATAAGTCTTATACACTGTTGTAACAGCTGCACAGGTTTTACCTGTTTTGAAACCGGAGGATGCGTGGAGAATTATTATAACATAGCAATGCATTTTATTAACAAAATATTCTAGAATTCCATTTATTTATACACTGTGCTTTAGTACTGCCTGTACTAAAGATCAGTCGGAATTGTTTATATTGCCTCCCTTCTAGTCTTGAATAGTTTGTAAATGCAGTGTATTATCAGTAATATTTTGTGCTCTTTCTGGCTTTAACTATTAAAGAAATATTCTGCAAGATATAGGCTCTTTCAAAATAACTTCACTTTCCTTGTCTAACATACAGATCTTTACCTCATTATTTCAACGCTGTATGCAGCTGGTTATGTTAATGCTTTGATACCTATTGAGCAGAAGTAATGAATGAAATAGCAAAATTTTCTGTCTGATTTATTACAGGATATTTACAACAGGAAAAACTTTTAGCTACCTGCCGTGAATTTATTTTGGAAAGCTCAGATTTGAAAGAATACGCAGAGCACTGTACAGAGGATGGGATTATTCCAGCCTGCTTGCTGGTGAGTTTGTGTTTGCAAAGCAGGAAGTTAAATTGTCTTACATCCATGGAAAAGAACATTGAGATTTCTCTGTGTAACAATTATTTGTCGAAAGCTGCTTAAAATGATTAGGTAGATTGTCCCCATTGTTGTGGTTTGTTTTTTTTTTTTTATTGCATGCTGTGGTATTAGCAGTTATTTGGTTTCTAGTATTTTATCTTACTAAGAAACACTTAAGCATAAAATATGCAAATTCGTTTCGGCATATTACATTTAGACTGTTTTATAGCTTTGAGGCTGATTTATGGAAGGGTGTCGCAGAGGTTTTACTGATTTCAGGGATACTTTTGTAATTTATTGGAGATCGCTTTCCTATCCTAGACAAGTCAGCCAGTAATGTTCCATTTCAAGTACATATTAAATATTTAGATAAGGTACCTCAGCTTTACCTAAGGCTACCAAATTTTATTGAGAAAAACTGTGTTTCAGTTCAGCTTCCTCTTTGATCAGTATCATCTGCTTTGTCCCAGGTGAAATGTGGAACTTTGGGCGTGCATAAATACAGCATGTAGCTACATATGTAGATATGTGCGTATAACTACAGGGTAATTAGATACTTTGCATTTTTAACATATATAAAATGGTATTTTTAATCTAGTATGCAAATTACGGGGTTTAGATATTGCTATGTATCAATCTTTTAATGTTTATATGTGCATCCTCTTCCTGTTTTCCGTTTCGTTCTTCTAATATATCACTTTATTATATTGTCTGGGATTTTGTCCACAGTATCCAAAATTTGTGGAAATATTGTCTAAGATCTTGATGCACCGATTCAAAACAGACCATTGGACTTACTTCATTTACAAGTGTTTAGTTATCTGTTCTTTGCGGGTAGGGAATTGAGAACCGAGCTATGTCCAGCAAAAATTAGAAAAACCAAATGTAAATAAATTATTCAGATTCTGAAAGCTTTTAATTATCTCCCTTCTCTCAGGATTAACATTTTTGCTGTTTTTCAAAAAAAGTGATGATATGATAGTGTCTAAGCAAAAAATTCTCACTGCAGCTCAAAATACTTGCAATAAAAGGTTGTATTTGTCATATCGTGTAGTTTCCACTAGCAAACAAGAAGAGGTACAAAGTGATAGCGATAACCTTAAAATCTTAAATCTTGGTTTCACCTAAAATAACAGAACAAGTAAATATGACATAAAAGTTAATTCTGTATGACTGTTAGGAGTTTCACTTTATACAGAAGTTCTCTTCAGTTTGCATCTTAATGCGCCTTGCGTTCCACAGTGATACATACTCATTACTCTGTTACAGCTGTTCATTGTCTTTGTTTTTATTCCATAATAGCAAAGGTGAGTGGAAGTCATGCAGCTCTAACTGCTATACCAGTGTTGTTCAATGAGATGAAGCACTTTGGATTTTGAGTTCATAATGTCATTTTGTTCCATAGATTGCTCTCTACCTAGTTTGAGACAACTCAGCATCAGCAGCATAAAGTAGAGTTCCTTGTGTTGAGAGTCAGCATGGTGTAGTCTTCTAAAGAACTGCTTAAATATAATGTGATACAGCAGATGAAGTAGAAGTTATTAGTGAAGATTCTAAGATCGGTATTTTTTTTTCCAGTCCCTGTGTGGAAAAAACTTGACAACTATTCTTAATGAATATGTAGCCATGAAAACAAAAGGTAAGCCTTCAGAATGAGATTTTATTTTTCTTATTTATCTTTTGTGAACTCCTTTAGGAAGAGGTAATATCTCCACCTCTTTGGTGGAGGTATTTGGACTTAGAGCAATCCCCCATCTATGCTAGAAATTGAATATTTCCATATTATGCGAACAACAGCCAATTAGATCAGCATCTTGTGAGCAAAATTAATTATCTTAGTTTGGATTTGCCAGCATATATTTTAACTTCAAATTTGAGCGAAACTTTTAATGTAATAAAGCATAAAGGTATAATAAAGTGTGCAAAATTTATGGCTTTATGCTTGTAAAATTATGTTGTTTATTGTTTATATGATAAATAGGAGGCAGAGGTGCTGATCTCCTCTGACTGGTGACAGGACACACACAAAAAGAATAATGGTGTGTTGGGGGAAGTTCAGATCGGACATTAGGAAAAGGTCCTTCACTGAGAGGGTGGTTGGTCACTGAACAGGCTCCCCAGGGAAGTGGTCGCAGCACCAAGCCTGTCAGAGTTCAAGGAGCATCTGGAAAACGCTTTTAGTCATATGGTTTAGTTTTTGGTAGTCCTGTGAGGAGTGGAGAGTTGGACTTGATGATCCTTATGGGTCCCTTCCAACTTGAGATATTCTATGAAATTCTATGAAATTCTATTAAATAACCAGGAAGAGTCCTATCGTGTAAATGTTTCTTGTCGTGCTGGTAACTAAGACACAAACATACTTTCTTCAAAATATTTTGTATGCAGCACCTTGAAAAACTTTATAAATATCTTACATCTTTCTGTTTTCATACTTCAGTGTTCTGTGCTTCAAAAATACCAAGTGTTTTAACCTGTTTGGGTGACATCTTAAAATAAACCACGACCTTTAAAGGCCTGTCTGCCAGGTTACAATTTTCAAAAGCACACAAGTGACTTGGGAATATGAATACTGTTTCCAGAAGAGAGTTAGGTTAGGTTAGCTTGTGTTTGCCCAGGAGTCAACACCAGGTGCAGATTCCATTGAGAATTATAAATATTAATGTTTTTGCCTCAGTTTCATTTAGGCTTCTAAAACTGAGAATTGTATCTATGATGAGTGTGTGTTCATATCAATCAAAGTTCTTAAATTAGGAGTTAGGGCTCTCTAATTAACAGAATATTAAGAAGATGACTAGACATCTGAAGTTAGATGATGTCTGAAACACACATAATATTTAATAACAATTATTTTGCTTGTAATTTTTCTCAACATGTGTCTGTTTTAGGCATTTAATTTTTTTTTTACGGTTTATTTTAGAAACGACAAATGAAGTTCCAGCAATGATGTCATCTCTGTGGAAAAAATTAGACTATACACTTTCTCAGATCAGGTAGTACACTTTTGAAATCAAGAAAGTAAAATTTCACTCTGAGTGAGTCCCTATGTTGATCAACTCCCCTTATCGTTGTATGAGAATGGTTTTGCTCTCTGTTGCCTCTGAGAGATGGTGAAAAAGATGAGTATGTGAGAGTTGATAGTTGAGTAGGCATTTCACAATTTTAAGGCAGGACTAGCAGATAAGGAGGGCATTAGTGTGAGTTTGTGGCCCTCCTGTAATAAAACAATATATTATGACTCATTTAGAACTTGATACCATTGCGGTTACTTGATTAAAAACTGTAACACTAAGCTTCGTTTGAAGGATCTGTGACCATTGTGTGAAAGAATAAAAATAACATTCGGTAGATTGAAGCTTTCTGAAGTGACGTGTGGTTGGGACCAGACTGACATTAACCATATGATAGATGCTGTCTCACTGTGTAGCTGACTGTTTCGATTGTGCTCCTTTCATTTATGTCACCTGCTTTATTTTTTTAGGAGCATGCAGAATTCCACAGGATTTTCTGCTAATCAGAGGAGTAAGTAACTGAGCCAATTCCATGGGATTAATAGGATTTATGTTCAAATTATTCTGGGGAATGCTGCAGCAATCAGTAACACATCCTTACTCTTAAAATGTTGTCAGATCTCTTCTGCAGTGGGTTTTTTTTTTGGCATGTCTGTTGTCTTCAATGCAGTCTGTGGGTTACTGTAATGATCAAGAAAGGAAAATAAGAAAAGCTGACCAAAGGGCTTAAATTCTCTATATAGCGTTTTCTTCTCTGCTGAAAACTTTTTAGAAGTTTACACTATTAAAAGGTTTAAAACTACTGCTTTGGTCCTGAAGCTGTTGACTTAATTTGTGGTTCATAGAGGAACTGAAAACGTAACCAGTCTAATTATGATGCAGTTTCATTTCTGTAGAAAGGTTATATAAAAATGCATTACAATCTTGAAACAATTATTTTCTTATGCATACAAACATATATCTAAGCAAAATATGAAAAGATACTGTTCTATCTAGAATTGTTTCTTTCATTCAAAAACTGACAAATGAACTCTCAAAAAAAAAAAGTTATTTTAGTTAAAAAGAAATTTTTCTCTCTGTAGTACTTCTACTGAGTAACCTGTGTGAGAAAAGAGAATGTGAAATATAGGTAATGGTTGTTGTTGGATCTGAGATTCACTGGATTGTGTGGTGTTCGGTTGTTTAAATTTCTCAGATTTAGTCTGATAAAAAAATGCAAATTTACATTGATTTAGATAGTTACGGTCAATTATACGAGTGGTATATTATGTAATGAAATATCTTTTTGGTGTGAGTTATTCCTGTAAATATTTAAGCAGTGATACCAGCGTGGTTACAATGTCTATGCAAGTTGGCTGTACTTCTTGAATGGTTCTGGCTCAAACCTGTAACACAGAAGACAAAGATGGGCGTTGCTTATTTTTTGAGCTTCGTGAATTAGTTGTTGAAGCACGAAAAAGTTTCAATGGAGCATCCTTAATTAGGTCTTGTAAAATCAGCAACCTTTTTAAATTCCTTTATCGCATATTTTCCTCTTGTCTTTATCATCTCCAGCACGTACAAGAAGTGGAATTGTAGAAATGAAAAGACAGAGAATGCTTCAGCAATCAGCTCCTGCAAACTCAGGATTGTTGTCAGTAGCCCATCAGTCAGGGCCACAGAATTCCTCTTCTATTGTATCCCCTCAAGTTATTCACAGGCCAACAATAAATCAAAGCATGTCACAAACAAGACTGAATACGTTGTTTGTTCACCAGTCACAAACCCAAGAAAACAAGATCAGCAGTAAGTTACACACTTTTTTTTAAACCTTTTTTTTCTGTGAAAAATCTATGGATTATAGATGGGTGTTTTCTAAAACCAGGGCTAATCATCTTCCACCAAAAAAAGTTTCAGAAAATTCATGCTTTGTTCCCCTAGCTCTCCAAACTGGTTGGGGTGATTAAAATAGAGTGCCCCAAAAAGAAATGGCTCTTGCATACTTGCTTGCTAAGGTGGGTTCAGAGATCAGAAGTATGTTAATTTGTCATTATTCTGTCCTGTGTTCTCACCCTGACCCAAGACACTTGTTTTAGCAAATAGGGATGATCCACATCAAGTCGGCGTTTTTCTCAGGTTATGTTTAAAAGGAGTGGTTCTCATTTTCATCATAATACCAAATTATTTTGTATGAATTCCCAGGAATTGATTGGAACATAATAAGTAATATGTAGATTTCTGTAGTGCTTTAAAAATCTAATTGGAGAATGTACTGGCATCATGATCTTCTTTTTTCCTTTATAAAGCGGGAGATTTCATACACATCCAAGTTCCAGCATCACAAGAACGAAAGCTTCATTCAAACTTGCTTTCTCCAGGAAGACGAAAAAGGTAAACGTGGGGGGTTTCGTGGGGTTTTGTTTGGGTTTTTGTTTTTTTTTTTTCAGATTGTTTAGAGATTATGTGGTGTCCTAACCTCTAGCGTGAATTTTCTTAGATGGTGGAGAGTTTCACATTTAAGATCCACTGAGAGTGGCCAGTGTGTGATGTTAACATTGGACTGACAGGAGGCTGCTACTTCTTTATTGCATGTAGCCGGTCTTTACGTTATTCCAGTATTAGACATAGGCAAATAATCTTGGAGCCTGAGATTTGGTATTCCTTCCAAAATATCCTTATCAATTATGAAAATTCACAATATTGATATGAATGTGCATTTTGTCTGTTTTTAACTTAGAAAAATTATTTGCTTCAGTAAATTTTGTCAGCAAAAACTTTCATATTCACACTAAAAGTGGTATGAAAAACCGTTCTTACACTCATTTTGCATTTTTTATTCTTTTATTCCAATGTCCTTTTGTTTTTAGTGAGTTGACTGGTCTCTTTGTGTTCCATTTGTTGCCTTTACCCCTGACTAAATCCCAATCGGTGGTTTTGCTTATCATTTTTCCAGGCCCTTACTGGCTTATACCTTTGCCAAGTCCTCTCTATTCCTGCATGATTTTTTTGTATATAAGTGCTTTTAGTGCCACTGCTGATTCATGGTTTCAGAAGAGCCTATACCGTGATTTCACATAAAAGCATTAAATTTCCTATTCATCATCTAAATTCTTATGCAGCCTAACATTTGTTTGCTTCTTTGACAACAGCTGCTTCTTGAGAGAGCTTTATTTTCAGTGGTGATGCCCAAATCTTTTTCTTGAGTGGCCGTTAATTAGAACCTGTACCACCAGTTGAAGTAACATGTGCTGTAGGGGGAAAAGTACTGAATAGTGGCTATGGAATTCAGTTTGCTATTATGCTCTTTATCCACAGTCTGTATATTTGTTTGTAATTTCTATGAAGTCAAACACAATATATGCATACAACATAATGAAAGGGATTCTGGCTTTTATTGTATTTCTATTATGTAGTTAATTTTCTGTTGATTAAAACCTTTAGTTTACTAAGAAGGAAGAGAAACACTTGATTTACTGACCATTAGGTCTATTTGGTATGTTCTCATCAAATACATCATAAATTTCCCGGAATGTTTCAGTGAATCTCAGAAGAGGAAGAGCGTTGCAACATCTGGACCTCTTTCAGCAGCTAAAAGTTCTCAAGACCCTGATGAAGTAATAACAGAAAAAGAAAGTGAGCCACTTGAAGAATTCATAGATGGTAACTTCCCAGTGAGTATATACTTATGGAAGGTATTTACATTTAAGAAACAAATTCTGACTAAGGAGAGCTAGTCTTATACACGTTGTTTGTTTTGGGTATTATAGAAATTAACTTCAGGAGATAAATTTAGTTTTGTATTTGAACTAGCTTTTCTGTGTACTGGACTAAACTAGTACTAAACTAGAGAGGATGGCGTTGCTATGAAAAGGGGTTTTTTTTCCTTGATTCATTGGCTTTGCTAAAATACCTGTAAGCTGCCAGAATACAGTAATCTTTCAGAGAATGGAAACCAGGAAGCACAATAAGCCTTGCTGTACTTTAGGAGAGTGGAAGTACAGGAATGTTTTGGGATGGTTTTCATAGCTGTGTCATGTAGTCACAGATTGGCTGTCCCTCTGTTATAATGTTCTCTGTGTTGAAATTACTGTTTTTACCAGTAAGTTGGAAATTCATGCTCCTTTTCTAGTGATGATAAAAATGGAAACCTGACCACTTTAAAACTGTGTTTTCCAGCAACTGGTTATTGAAAATGCCAGAGAAAAAATCTTGAGTAACAAATCTCTTCAGGAGAAGCTTGCTGAGAACATTAACAAAATCCTGAGCAGGTAATAAAAGGAACCTCTAAACTTCATATGTATTCTTACTTGATTTATGTTGGAGTTCTAAACTAATGACTAATGTGTTCCCAGTGATGGCAATGTTGCTCAGGCCCCTAAACAGACAGACAGTGGTCCCACGGAACAGGAGACTTCCATTGATGAAATCCTTGGACTTCAGGTAGGTGTGGATTGCCCTGTTTACATTTTTTGAAGACCAGCCACATGAGAATGATCAGTTATGGGAACTATGCTGAACCTCTGTCTATTTGAGATTGCCCTCCTCATTCTCTTCTTTCTTTTTATTTGTTTTACAATACAGCTGAGCCTATCTAATGGCTAGCTTCTGCCCAGGGGCAGTTCCACAACTTCCCTTGCATAGGCATTAACTCTTATCTTCTTGTATTGTGGTGGGCAGGTTTGAGGACCTCAACTGACAGGATACTAGTGTTTTGCTGGGGTTAATTTTGAACCAGTTTAGCACTCTGAATTCATTCCTAGTGCCTGTACAAGGCAGCAGAAGCATGCAGCAGGGTCAAAAACCAAGGAAATAAAACCACTTCTGTCAGTGGTTAGCTGTTAATGTTACCCTGAGACTGAGATCTAAGTACGTTGTCCTGCAGTCACCAGCTGCCTGCTTGTCACTGGATGTTTGGTACCAATAATTGGGTACCAGCTTCTGATCTGATCAATAACCTTGTAAAACACAAAGTCATTTAAAATATCTTGTGGTCTCCAAAAATGTTTAGTCTGGTCTGATTTTCTGATTTGCTGTAAGAAAAACGTGGATTGTCTAGTATAGCAATAGAAATTTAGAGCCTAAATAAGGATGCTTTTTCTTGAAATTTAATATTTTCTCACTTTTGGAGGAAATATACATTCTACTTCTACAAAGTAAACTTCAAATGTTCTCTCTTCATTCTCCCACAACCATCGAGCTGGCAATCACAGAGTTATAAAGGACTCTTAATGAGGGAATTATAATCTTCAAGGCCCTTATGAAAAGGGCAGGAGAGTAGAGGCAGTTGCCTGTTTATGAAGTAAAGGTGTCTGTTTTTTTAAAAGCTATTTTTCTGTCATTTGGTGATTTTTAGGTCAATATTTGTCAAAATGTGGAGCTGAAAAGCTGTATTCCATTTTTCTGAGCAGAACAAAATCAAAGCAGCTTCTCCGTTTAGTTAAAGTAGCTGAGACAAAAGAATTGAGCATATCACATGGGATATCCACCCTTAAAACCACCATATCAAAAGTTGTAGAGTGCTTAGAGTATTTCCAGGAAGTCGGGAGACACTTTGTATTTGAACTCTTGAATATGTAGTGAGTGCCCAGCTCATTTTCTTCCTGGGCTGCTACCAAACAAGTCAGCTTGAAACAAGAACCTTAGAGCAGTGTCCTTACATAGCTGTGCCTTCTGACTGCCTTCCACAGAAAAATAGTTGGAAGTTTTGGAACAAGTAATGGGTAAATTAAATAAAACTTCCCTTTGCTTAGCATTGTCTTCTAGATATACGCAAAACCAAGAAATTGGGGTTCATTGGGGGATTTTTTTTTACCAATGGTTGGCTAGTGCAGGCTCACGGCGTTCATATCATCTACATAAGCTTCTGGTGTAGCCCAAGATTTAGTCCTTCTGAAACAATGCTGGTCATTATAAGGAGAATACTTCAATATGCATGTGTAGAGTGTGATGTCTGACAAAGATGTTTGAGTTTTGGGTGCCTTTATTTCTTAAACTTCAATCAGTAATATTTTTTAACAGACATTGAATTTGTGGCAGAGATGTTTCCAGTATTAGTCTTTGTGTTTCTGTGCTTAACAGAAGTAATAGAACTAAAAACAATCTGAAAACAATTCTTGTCTGTTTTTCTTTAAGTTATGCAAGTAACCATCTAACAGTTCTGTATATCTTGTCTTTTCTCAGGGTGAAATTCATATGTCAGAAGAGGCCATACAGGACATTCTAGAACAGACAGAATCAGATCCAGCTTTTCAGGCACTCTTTGACTTGTTTGATTATGGTAGGGTATATTATACTCAATTGTACCATTACTATAAAGCATCATGAATGATGAGTTTTCCTAAGTATTGCCTGAAGAAGCAAAGGTAATTCAGGAGGCCTCTTTTGCAAGAGAAATGGACTGTATGGCATCTGTGTCCCTCAATTCAGAATTAGATTTTTT
This sequence comes from Stercorarius parasiticus, assembly GCA_013396915.1. Classification (NCBI taxonomy): domain Eukaryota; kingdom Metazoa; phylum Chordata; class Aves; order Charadriiformes; family Stercorariidae; genus Stercorarius; species Stercorarius parasiticus. The sequence continues at coordinate 270,754 of VWZL01001514.1, read as the reverse complement.
TTATATACATTTTTACATGACTATAAAGTACAGTATTTTCTCGTGGCTGAAATTCAGGTTTTGTGCTGGCTCAGTGGTTGTTTTGTTGCTGTTTAGACTCTTCTGGTCTAAAGGATGATACTTGTTTTTCTATGCTGCTGTAAAATTTTTCTATTTGTCTGATCGAGGATATCCTCACATAAAATATAAGGATGTTTTTATGCTATTTCTGGATTTGTAGTGAGTATAAACAAATAGTTCTTTGAGTTTAGATGGGATTTCTTGAATTTGAAATCCCCGTGCTTCATTTATAATGTAATAATCACATTTGTGTGTAAAATGACATATTTAATCATTCTTCATGTTTTATTTTGAAAATAGGAAAGAACAAGGCAAACAAGAACTTACCTGCTGGTATTTCTGGTCAAAGTGGAGTAGAAAACGCAATCCTGGTGGATGAGGATAACCTGGAAACACTTGAAAGTTCTTTAGGAACAGAGGAAACCAGTAGATGTAGGTTGTCTTTTTTTTTTTTTTCCTTCTAGTCTGTTCACTTTTCATTATGAAAATATTTTCAGACAATTTGTACATTTCAAAAATCTTTCTGTCTTCAATGGTGATATCCAGTCTGACATTTATATTGCATGAACATAGGAATACATCTAGTCTGTTAGAAAGTTTCAGTCTATTAAATTTAACAGTAGTCCATCAATGTACTTACAAGTTGTACTCGGTAAGTTCATAAATGAAACCAGAGTATTTGCAAATCTGTTCTCTCATTCAAAACAGAGATACTTTGCAAAATTCATTGTGGAACACATGAAGATAATATTTTTACATCTAACCATATTCATCTTTTTTCTCTATTGTGTAATGTATTTGTTAATTAATACACAAAAAGAGTTGCACTCTGGACAAAAGGTATGTTTAGTCTGTCTGCCTCATTCTTAACAATAGTCCATCAGTAGCAGATATTCAGGGAAAGTATATGAGGAACAGAGCCAAGACGTTTTTATCCTGAGATGGTTTTTTGTGCTTCTGGAAATCTTATTTAGTGACTTGTGCTGTTTCCTTATTATGTGTACACTTATTTATGTACAAACTGATTTGCCAGATTGCCTAATGTGTATAAGAATATGTTTCGTATACTTCCCACTCAGCTTGAAAGTAAGGATGAGTAGTGTTATTCCCACTTAGTTTCATGTGAAACGGTTTTCCATTGAACTGATAACGTTGCTTCTAAAACGCTGTGAAAGGATCATCTGTTATAATAATTATGGAGCTAATTTATTGTCTGTTTTACAGGTGATAATTCTAGAGAATCACTATCCTGTAAAGGTTTCCAGTTAGGAGAAGCATCGTGTGCCTTGAAGACCAGCATTAATGATGATGATATGGCTAAGAAAAATACAACCAATGAACAGTTGCATGGAAATTGTAGAGCAAGGAAGCAGACTGAAGTACTTAAAACCATTACCCCTGAACATATTGGAGAGCTTGAAATTGCTTTTGACTCTGTGCCTGGTTTGACTGAACCTAACAAGAGACAGAGTTCTGATAGCGAATGTAATGAACACTGTGGAGATTCTTATACTAAAAAAGAGTCATCTGCATTAGTATCTGAAAGTGAGCGAGCTATGGAAATTGAGAAAGGCCCACTAAGTCATGGTGCTCAAAGTAGTCCTAATTTAGAATATGTTCATTCTGGTAGTCCTCAGATTTCTTTGATTTCACTGGCAGAAGGTACTACAGCCAGTGAAAACAAAACACATTCTGGGAGTAAATGTCACTTATCACCAGATACATCGCTATCTGAAAAAACACTCACTAAAAGCCCTTCTGATGGGAGCCCTGGCCACAGTGTACTGCTGGGAAAAAACAATTCATCAATTTCTAGCCCATCAGCAGATGCAGGAAAAGAACAGGCTGTAACAGACGATACAGCTGCCTTACCTGGTATTTTACAGGAGAGCTGTAGCCACCCCTCTAATCATCAGGAACAAGGTACGCAGTCAGACTGTGCTGCAAGATCTGCAGCGAAGATTTCCGATCTTGACAAAACAGAGTTGCAACTTGAAGTTGTTGATACTTCTAACAAACCTTATTCAAACGATCAGCCCACACTCGATAAAACTTGTAAGAAAGATTTTAACCTCCCTACAGGACTGTCAAACTCGGAGGGAACACAAGGAGAAATGCAGGAACCTTCATCTTCTACGAAAGTAGATGCTGATAATATATATTTCTCTTCTGGTGATGATGCATGTACAGAAATTTCCGTGGTATCCACAGAGAATAATCTTACTACATCTGAAATACGCCACTCTCCTCTCCCAGAAACTGCATCCTCAACAGATGAGTTGGGTACCGAGGCCAAAAGTATAAGCGGTGTGTCTTCTAGTAGTCAACCAATGGATGTTGATCCTTCTAATATAATGTCCCTCAAGATCATCATCAGCGATGATCCGTTTATTTCATCGGACACAGAGTTAAATAATGCTGTTTCCAGCATCACAGGAGAAAATTTGCCGACTATAATATTGTCTTCTCCAGCCAAATCCCCAACAAAAACTGCAGGCCTGTCCAAGTGTCTAACTTCAGAAGACACAGAAAAAAATGTGGATTCAGCTTTGCCAGAGCAGAACCTTCTTATGCTTAGACCTAAGGATCCCGTGGTCACCTCAGTTAACACCCAGAACGAAGACTGCACTGGTTTTTCAGTTGCAGGGACGACTAATCTTTCCAAGGAAGGGGGATTTATACAGTTGATGCCAGCAACAAGCACAGCTTTTGGGAATTCAAACAACCTTTATATAGCCACTTGTGTGACTGATCCAGCTGCCTTGGGCACAGCGGTAACACCATCCAACGTAGTTGTGTTGCCCAGCAGTTCTATGCCGCTGGCTGCCCAAGCTCCAGCTGTACAACAGTTAAGGACTCCTCCTCGATCCAGCAATGCTTTTCCAGCAAACCAGACTGTCTCCCCAAACTTCCCACAAGGTAATCTCATTATTAGGAAAAGACTGAAAATGTGGTGTTTATATACCTTTTTTTTTTTTGTAAGTGCATTAAAAGTAAAGCATTTTTAAACACTGTTCTGTCTGCCCCTTGAAACCAGCCAGGAGTTATGCATTTTTTGAGTGTATTAGTTGCTACAAAAGATGAAATGAAAACTATGAAGAGTCATTGACCATGCTGCTTTGAAAAAAAATAGCCTCATATTTCCAAAGCTTAAATTATATCATTTTAGCAGTGATAAATTTAGAAAGCGTATTTTGGCTTACACTAGAAAAGATTGCGTTGTTTCAGATAAATAAAGCAGTTCTTCTGGTTTGTTTTAATGAGATTCCTGTTATAAATAGAACGCTATGTGTTACGGGTACCCATATTTAGATAACTGACTAGATGGAAATACTCCTTCCAAAATTACTTCTTAGGGTTTTTTTTGTTTCATTTTCCAAAGACCTAGTCTACACTAGAAGTACATTTAGACAAATATAAAAGTGTTAGGTTATTTCTTTCCATAACACAAAATCTCTCCTGGTGCAAGCATTTTTATTACTACAGCAATAAAAATTTTAGGTGCTTTTTAAAATGTTAAACCTAACTAGAAACTGGTTGCAATCAACACATGTAGATTTCTTTCCAAAACTAAAGATTTGTCGCAGTTATCCTTGAATTTCTGCGTGGAGTCGTTTCGTTGTGGTCAGAAGTCAGTGCAAAGGTATGTGCAGGACCTTGGAGTGCTGGCCTTTTCTATCGCTGTGATTTCTTTATTGTCTTCAGGCTTTTTTCACAGGGAGAGAAACAGAAGTTTGCTTGTTCTTCTGCATTTGGTATTTTTCCTGGTAGTGCTCATGTAACTGAAGACCTGTGTGGAATCAGTTTTTTTTCTTTCACTTTTTGAACTTTTCATTCACTTTCCAATTAACGTGCTATAATATTTCCCTTATTTTATAATTCCCATATATAACAACTATTTTAACTACGATTTAAATAGTTAAGTAGGAAACTTTGGCTTAAGTAGTCCAAATTAGTCTCATTGAGGTTGGTTTTTTTACCTTTTTAAAAAAAAAAAAAAAAAAAAAAAAAAAAAGAAGAAAAAGATCTCAAACCCACTAATTCACTAAAGTCTTCATGTACCACATTTAACACTTCCTACCAGCCAGGAATATACATTAGATACCTATATACAGACAAAACTAGCCTTTACCAACTTCTCGTATGCTTGTAAAGGGAAAGTGTTATGAGTGCACTGGAAGAAAAAAATAATTCCTTTAACAACTTTTGGGCATGCGAATTGTAGGGAATAGGATGCAAATACTATTTTATTTTTGCTAAGCAGCAAAATGAGCTATTTGATGTTACTTTTTCTTTTTTTTAATAAATTACTTTAAAGTTCAAGCCTTAACATAGGTATACTTACTTCAAGCTTAATTTTGAACCATTTCTTAAAAAAAGAAAACAGTTTAACTAAAGAATCCAGTTTGAACTAAAAATAAGTTACTACCCAGTTTTCTAGTAGTGACATAGAGCAAGGACCATAAAATTAAAAAAAAAAAAAAAAAAAATCCTATCTTGAGGCTTTTTTTTTTACCAAAGTTTTTTCGTTTCTGTCCAATTTTAACACTTTGATTTTTTTTTTTTTTAAGGTTCTGCCATTATAATTGCATCTCCAGTGCAACCTGTTTTGCAAGGAATGGTGGGAATGATACCTCTCTCAGTCGTAGGACAAAATGGAAATACGTTCTCAGCACCTGCCCGGCAGGTAGCACACGACAAATAAATCTTTGTCTTTTCAAAATTAAAGCTGAAGTGATAAGAAGTCTTTTGGTAAATTGTAATGGAATATTATGATTCTTTCAAGGTTCTACATATGCCTGTGGCTAATCCAGTGTGCAACAGAAGTGTCCCAAAGCTTCCCATCCCTCCCAAATCACAAAAGATTTCTGGAGCAAGAAACAAGACTAATACAGGTAGTTGTGGTTTTAAGAAGGGCAGAAGAAAAGTGGGGGTTTTATAGACATGCCAGTTCTGATTAATAAAGTTTTGTAAATACCACTGCTCCTCTGCCAGGTAACTGCTGGGGTGGCTTTGAGAGAGGCCCGTACCCTGTAATTAGTAACTATATATGTTCGATTTACAAATAAGAGTCCTAGCATATTAAATAATTCCAGATTTGGGATCAAGCTTATTTTGGAAATCTAATGTTTCAAGGCTGTAATGCAGTTAAAAAAAAAATGCACTTTTCTTTATATTTCTTGTTATTTTTCATCTCATTGGTTGTAAGTGCAGTGTACTGTTGCCAACAAAATGAAGCCACATGGAAATACAAAAGTTACTAGAAAAGTCATCAATTCTAAACATTTATTAAGGAAAATATTTAATAGAAGTGTTGCATATTTATACAAAAAATGCACTCCATCTGTTTTCTCTTTCCTATTTCAGGTGTACACTTCTGTATATTCATTTCATTGACACCTTGCTTCTTTAAATAGCAAATGGAAACAAGACTGGAGTTACATTCATTTCTCAGTGTTGGGAGGGAGTAAAGAAAAATAATTGAAAACACAAAATAAATTGAGTTATAAGGACAGCTTGTGCATTAGCCTATCTACCTTTTTAAAAAAGAGTAGGCTTACGCAGAAAAATGAAAATAGAATGAAGTTGCAAATTAAGAAAAAAGCTAGGATGGTGTAGTTAGTCTGTATTCTTGTTTGCTGATGGATAACAGAGTTCTCTGTGGTTATTTCCCTTCCACTTGGAAATCCCTGCTGTGCATTTTTAAGTCCAGCTTAGTTGATTTTTGTCTTGCCAGGACTATGTATTATCTAAGTGTAGACAGCAGGCAAGCTGCTGCTTTATGCTTAGTTGGTGACCTTTGCTAATCTATTAATCTGTAAATTTGAAAATTGTTAAAAGTTGCAGAGTTTTGTTGCTGGGTTTTTCTTCATTGATTGTGTGTCAGGTGAAATGTCATAGAATCATTTAGGTTGGAAAACATCCTTAAGATCGAGTCCAACCATTAACCTAACACTGCCAAGTCCATCATCACTAAACCACGTCCCTAAGCGCCACGTCTACGGATGTCATGGTACTAACTGTGAGATAATTTACTCAGAATACTGTAGTTTATTAATCCTTCATCTGTTGTTGCAGGAAAAATGGTACCAAGTGTAGCCGAGCCTTTGAACCATACAAATTCTCGAACGCAAAGGTCAGTAGTGCTAGGTTTTCAAACGTGCTTGCTTTTTCCTGCCGTGGATTTCTTCATACTGTGTTGTCTGGGAGGAGGACAGACAGGCTTTTTAACAGTGGCATGAGCAGTAACCACTTTTTCTTTTTTTCCCACTCCTATCTGTCTGCTAGGAGTATTCATGCAGATGTGTCTTCGTACTGGTGCAGGGACATGTTAATGACAAGCCTGTGCTAGAATTGTCCAGTTACTGTTGCTCTGTTAATTTTGTATGGTTTTGTGTTTATTTTGGCCCATCTCAGTTGTCAAATACAAATTGCTTGAGCAGAGTCCAAGCTAGCAGAAATTACATGTTACATTTACTGGAAGATTTTGGCGACTAAACTCTTTTTTGTATATATTGATGAGTATAATTTAATTGCTAATCAGGATAGGTACTAGTCTTTATTGGGCAAGTGAGAGAGAAGGAAGCAAGGCTTCAGTAGTTACGCTTTATCATTAATGGACTTAGGAAACAAAAAGGATGTTGGAATGAGCAAAAGAGCATAGAAAGAGGTAAGTTCAGTTTGAATATTAGAGGTGAAATGTTCTTTTATTGTAAAAATAAAACATAGTTTAAAAAAAAATCTACCTATTCGGAACTCAGTTAAAATGTTGGAAAAATAGAGGAAAACCTGGAACAATAAAGTCAACTTATTAAAAAAACCCAACATATATCAAGGTGTACAGTATACATGCATGCAAAAAGCAGTGACTTCTTTAAAAAAACACAGAAGCGAGATTTGGGATAATATAGTTTTGATAATTCAGCTCTCCGTTAATTTTAATTGATCTCCAGACATATGTTTTGCAAAGCAAAGAGAGCAAAATGTTCCCTGCAAAGAGATGTCACTTCTCATTTCAACTCTCTGCCCTCTGTCTCATCTCACCACCCATACCTTCTTTACCATCCCAAAGTTGATTTGACTTTTCCTTTTCTAAACCATAAGGGCGTATCTGCATGGGGAGAGCCTGAATAGCACAGATGAACGTGCAGAAGCCTCTCGGAAATGCAGCGTAAGCCAGGAGGAGGGCACAGACATAGCAGTGGTCTGAGCTGACAGAGCAGAAGCATTTTTCTTTTGACATCTCTACAGAGCAGTGGTGGCTTTTTCACACTAATGTGGCTGGTTGTCGGGTGGAGACCAAGCCCTAGGGAGTTTGTATGTTCTTGTCCAGACGCCCACCAAAAGCCGTTTGTCTTGCTCTGTATCCCATCACTGACAGCAAATGCAGAGGGTAGAATATTCTGGCAACCTCTTGGCAGTTTCAGCTCCAAGGAAATTGCTAAGCCACAACTGGATTCCGGGATGGACCATCCTGTCCTGAGTGTGCGCAGTTTCTTTTTGAACTCGAGTAAACTACCAGCATCCGCAAATATCCCAGGCTAGAAAGTTCCCAAGCTTAACTACATGCAGTACCCAAACCTCCTTGTTTCGTTTTAAACCTGAAACTAGTTTTACTCGATTCCTGTAGTTCTTCTGCTGGGAGATACGGCAAATAGTTTCCTTTTTGCTGGCTTTTCCCAGAGCTCTGTTGCATTTCCCCTCAGTCACCTCTTTCCAGGCTGAAGAGCCCCAGTCTGCCTAATTGTTCTTTGTACAGACTCTGTTTCATACCTTTTTCTCTTCCTTTTTGGCCTTCTCTGAGCTTTCTGCAGTTGTCATCCCTTACTCTTGGTCTCGGCGTGTTGATAAAATGGAGAGAGCTTTAAACAGGTGTTTTGAGGGGCAGATGGGGACATCCAGCCAGCTGAAATGAACTCCTAGTAAGAACAAGTATGTTCCTGAAGTGTTTTCATCTCATTTTCAGGACTGGAAATTCAGACAAGCTTATCACTGTGGAACTAGGAAGGAAAGTGGAGGAGACCTTACCTGTCGCACCAGTAGAGAGCACCAGCTCAAATTCAAGACAAAGTGAAAGTCACAGGAGAGTGCTTTGCTTTGATAACGTCCTACCCGCTCCAGGAGGAAGCACACAAACTCAGGCTACTAAGAGTTTATCCCAGAAAGAAAGAAATGAAAATACTTTATTTGCTGTTGACTCTGCGTCGTCCTCTGCAAAGGCACAGGCAGCGAAGAGAGAGAAAGATAAAACATTGCCTAGAATTCTGTGTAAGCCAGAAGTTGGTAGCAACAGAAGCGCATCTGCAAAGGAGCCACAGCCCGAGCGGAAGGTGGTAACTGCAGGGCTTCCGCTAGATCCCTTCCACAAGACTACAGCAAATAAGGAAAACGAATTACGAAGGGATACTGATGAAAAACAGAAGAACCAGGACGCTGCCAAACTCTCAAACGGCCAACAAAGTGTCAGCTTATGGAATGAGAAGACGGTTGCTTCGGTGCAAGAGCTGAACAAAAAGCAGGGGTCCCTGTCGAATGGGAATAGCAAATCTTCAGCGGCCGTTTCTTTGTCTTCGAAGGAGCCAAAGCGAGAACCAGCTAAAGTTTCCAGCCAAGGCCTTTGCCTGTCAAGTCCGTTCACTAAACAATGTGTGGAAATGCTGCAAGACATTCAGTGGCATAGCCCGACTAGTAAAACGGTGGAAAACGGAGAATTGCCAGTACCCCGTACGCCGTCTGGAGTTGGGGACAGGCATACGGATGATACTACAGATAGCGTACGGACACCAACCTGTCGGCGCTTCAATGAGGATAGCACGACCCCCAGGATAATGGTACCCCCGGCGACGCCAGACTTGCCTGCCTGCAGCCCCGCCAGTGAAACGGGTAGCGAAAATAGCGTCAGCATGGCTGCTCACACGCTGATGATACTGTCACGGGCGGCGATTGCAAGGACTAGCACCGCAACCCCCCTGAAGGACAACACTCAGCAGTTCCGATCCTTGAGGAGCACAGTAAAGAAAAGGAAACTAGAGGACTTGAATGAGGGTGAGAGAAACTCTCGTTCTGCAAATAGAAAAGACCTTCAAAGCTCTCCAACACCATCAAAAAAGAAGAAAATAAAGGCAAGTACAGGCATTTACTTTTTAATTTAAAATTTGAAGTATAGATTAGACATCTATATGTTTATATTATTTATAACGGGATGGTTCAGAAGTGCTAGTCCAAATCCCTGACATCCTATTTATATTTGTCAGTTTTACTAACTTTGCCTCTTCAGCCCACTCTGAATTAAGAGTCTTATGAAGATTAGTATAGTCTTCAGATACATGCACGTAACTCCTGTTGACTCTCTGCATGTACTTATGAAAATCAATTTATTTCTCTTGAAACATGAATAAGTTTCTAAATTGCAACTTCTAGAGTTAGAAGTTAGAAACCTAAAGTCTAGGTTTCTAGATTGAATGTGAGAATTAGGCCAAACTCAAACTAGGCCTTACTAAAATTCAAGCCATTCTTGCATCCTCGTTTACCACCAGGACTAGGAATCCACATTTTGGATTTCCAGTCTCCGTAGTCTACAGCACCGTGCCTTTGACTTGGGGATTTACTGGCAAATAGCGAAGGTGTGAGACATGAAAAGGTGATGTATGTAAATGATGAAAAAGGAGACAGAGTGTAACTCTGTGGTTCACCACACTTAGTTACAGCATACTCCTGAAACGTGGTAACTGGAAAATGCTGCGTGACTGGTGCTGCGTCTGTCTGAGGTCTGGGTGTGGGCTCTGCTGAAGCTGAGCTGCCCCAGCTCCAGCCATTTGTACCCAGGGGGTACGTGTAACACTCCGGTGTCTGATCTCGGGGTGAGCTTTGTGCAGTTGTGCCTACAAAAACAGATGGAAGGCTGAGGAAGGCAGGAATGCGTACAGACTCTTTAGTGCCCCCGGGGTCTTCGTATGTAACACAACTGTTCTTTTTTCTGCCTACAGAAAAAGAAGCTACCGAATTCTTTTCCAGCAGGAATGGACGTGGACAAGTTCTTGCTGTCTTTACATTACGATGAATAAAAAATAAAAAAAAAGTCGTTGAACTGACTGTCTAAAGCTAGGTGTTGTTATGCTGAGGTTTTGCATGGGAAAAGATGTTAATTCTAAAGGGTGAGTTGCACTTTCAGTGCACTGAAGTTTCACTTTATAGCAAAATCATGCTGTTTCTGAAGCAGGTTGCTAAGTGTAAATATCACTGAGTTGGTATATGTTTATTTTTGAAAAAGCACTTGCATAATTATAGAGCCATTTAATTTGCAAAATTGTAAATTTGTATAAATGTAATGTAAGAAAAGTTGTATGTTTCCTGTTACCCCACGTTGTCTGTGTTCTGCTGCATTCTCCACTTACCCACCCGAAGCGCTTCGCCAGTTTGTGTGAAAAGGTTGTGCATTTGAAGGCGGTGTTTGTAGTTCACTGTTGCTGGATGCGGGCGGCCAACCCGGCCGCTTCCCATTGTCTTGTTGGATCCAAAAGGGACTTAATCTCCAGCTGTAACCGGCTTGTACTAACACTCTCTGCTCTCGTAACTGTCAAACCCATGTTGTCAGGCTTTGAATGAGTTGACAGAAATACCAGTAACTAAACGTGTAAAAACCTCCAGAAGTATTTCTCATCTAATGAAGCTTTTCCCAACCGGTCACTCAGATAATAACGTCAATTTGGATCGGCCTCATCTCTTTACAGTATTTGCTGCGTAGGATGTCGTTTGGATGCAAAAGCTGCTTTCAGACAATGTACTTAGTTGTGGGTTAACCCCCAGGTTCATGTCCTGGTATGAATACTTTAGCAATAGCCAGACAAGAATTTCAGCGTCTTCTATCGCAAAAGTCAATTTTTTTAACTGTCATTTGTACTGTTGAGAAAGTGGTTGTTAATAGCACTTGTGCTTTTAGCCAGACATGGAAAAATTTGGATCTGATCTTTCTGTTGGACGTAAAATTTGTCATAGCTATTATACAAACTCTCTTCAAAACGGGCACAGGAGCAGCTCAGCCTACACTTTAGTAAGAATTAGCATGGGTGAAAATTACCCCACTAAGCTTTGCTCCAATACTGCGGAATTTTCTACTGGTATTTCCTCCTTTTGTTCTCCGATTGTTGAGGTCTTAAAAAATGCAAGTTTTCTTGTGAGAGATCCGTACAGCAACAGGGCAATGTTTCACATAGTATACGAGGATTCCTAAGGAACAAATATTATGCAGTAGATGTTTATATTAAACCCATCAGATAACTAAATACTGCATACCATTTACAGCTTGAATAAATATTTTTGTTTTAATAAAAAGTTGTGTGTCTTGCTTAATATTTTTAAGTCCATTAAGCAGCTTTGCAGATACTGTAATAGAGTCATGTTGATCAGTCATTTTTTAAGATGAAGAGTTCGGTACTAAACACTAAGTTCTAATAGCAGCAATTGTCAGAGCAGCAAAAACAATTGTCTTTTGCTACATGGTGGCATTTTATGCGTAATAGTATTCCGACAGATTTGCTATTTGAGACAGTGTAGTTCTTTCATGGGCCAGACAATATCCACCAGAGTCATTCTTTTTCAATTCAGGTGATACAGTAATACTAAATTATCAGTTCATTTACACTTCTGAAGGAAGAAGCACGTTCTGTTCCAAGCTGCTGTCATATGGCAAATACTTTTTAGAAGAACAGGTGTCAGAGCATGAATGAAGGTTCATTTTCTTCCTATGCAGCGTTTAAACCCCAGGTTCACTTGCTAACTCTGTAAGTACATTCCTTCCCAGAAGAAACAGATCCTGGTACATCCCAGTCAAAGTACATATTCCCTCTACTTTATGGAGGAAAACGTAAGGACACTCAGTGGGTAAAGATGACCTCCTGCTGAAATTAATGTCGAAATAAGAAAAGCAGTTGTCCTAAATCCCAGCTAAGAAACTTAAAAGTGTTTGATGTTTATCCCTTGTGAAAAGGGTGAGGTGGGAATAGGCTTTATACTGGTGAAATAGCCAGTTTTTTCTCCCTGGTAGAAAGCCTGTTGCAGAAACTGCATAACCTTCTCACTGAAGTCTTGAACAATATTCATTCCAGGAAAATATTCTCCTGTCTCCCCACACTTGCAATAGGGATGCTTAACCCTGTGTTCCTGTGAATTCAAGAGTGCAGCTGGGTATTGGGCAGCTCCTGGTGAAGCAGCAGTAACTGTACTCTTTTGGTCCTGAATCTGCCTCTACTTAGAAGCCTGTTGACAAAACTAATTGAACAAAAAAGGAGCATTTTGAGGCCATATTAGTACTTGTGTGTTTAAGTTACACCACCACTGCTTCTTGTTGGCTTTGATCATAGAATGGGTTGGGTTGGAAGGGACCTTTAAAGGTCATCTAGACCAACCCCCCTGCAGTAAGCAGGGACATCTTTAATAGATCAGGTTGCTCAGAGCCTCATCAAGCCTGGCCTTGAATGTCTCCAGGGATGGGGCCTCCACCACCTCTTGGGCAACCTGTGCCAGTGTCTCACCACCTCATTGTAAAGAACTTCTTCCTAATGTCTGATCTAAACCTACCCTGCTCTAGTTTAAAACCATTGCCCCTCGTCCTATCGCTACATGCCCTTGCAAACAGCCCCTCCCCAGCTTTCCTGTAGGCCCACTTCAGGTACTGGAAGGCCCCCATAAGGTCTCCCCGGAGCCTTCTCTTCTCCAAGCTGATCAACCCCAACTCTCTCAGCCTGTCTTCATAGGAGAGATGCTGCACTCTAAGCCAGAGGGAGCAAGTGCTCCAGCAGGGCTCCTTTTTGACATTTGACCTGGCTTCGAGGTACACAACAGCAGAAGACCAACCTTTGAGTAAAGTTATTTTTTCCATGAAAATCACTTAGTAGGAAAAAAAATCACTAGGTAGGAAAATTAAGCAACAAAACTTTAAGAAAGTAGCTGCTTCTAGTAGCAGCCCTATGTGAGTTACCAAGAGAATTCATTTTTGGTGGCATCTGAGAAACCATATGTCAGTGAGAGAGGAGCCACAGTTAACAAACATTCTTTATTGTCAGGTCTCAAGACATTATCATAATTTGACATGTTTTATTTGTACTGTATAAAAACTTCCACTGAATCAAAGTAATAAAAGCCCAGTTTCTGTATCAATAATCGATGATCTTTTAAGAAATTCTAGAATAGCAGTTAAGGAATTCATTCACTTACTGATAAATAAGATGTAACCCATGGTTTAAGGCTTTGTTTCCAGTGCTATGTGGGCCTACAGCTTCTCTATCAATATTGCAGAAGCACCTCCTCCTCCATTGCAAATTCCTGCAAGACCGTATTGTCCTTGTTTCAGCGCATGGACCATGTGAACAACAATTCTTGCTCCAGACATCCTAAATAAAAGAAAAAAAAAGGATATAGCTTAGTTTAAAGGAAATTCTTAATGTGACCCACACAGGACTGTTGGCACTGATTCACTGGAGGGGGAAAAAAAAACACCAACAAAAAGACCAAACAAACCCTTTCACCTACATTTAGATGCAATACAAGTTATTTTTCTCTAGCTGCAGTACTTAACAAACAGAAAGATTCTTATACAATACACAAACAAAAAAATCTGTGTTTATCTAAAGTTTCCTCTGGAAAAGGAAATTGCCTCTAAGCCAGTCTGTATATCACAAAGTACCTTGACGCATAGCAAAGCTTTTTCACAGAAGGTAACAAAATCTACCACAAAAACCAAATTGATAGTAATGATTGATTTCAAACGGTTTCTTATTTGCTCACAACTTGATACACTGCAGTATGCTACTCTGGGCCACCTAACCAGTAAAATCAGACATTTAAATTGTCATTAGGTTGTCAAAATTAACTGTTAAGAGGAAAAAAAAAATCAGATACCCTTATCAGAAGCAGCTGATACTCCAATAGTACAAAGGAGATGTCATCATGTCTTGTGGGATTATGCCTTAATTAGAGTTTTTTATGAACCATGAAGTACTCCTCCTTGTTCCTGGTGTACAACGTGGTTACTTCACATCTATATTTACTCAGAGGTTTTGAAATGGGTTTTTCCTGATAGACCTGGACCCTGCAGCCTGACCACCCTTCAGGAGGATTAACGGGATGCACTGAAGTCATGAGTAAGTCACAGCTGTGGGGGAACACAGCAGGTGATCTGACTCCTCCCACCAAGATGACAGAAATTCAAGCAAAAGACCCACCAAGATCCCCCAGACTGTCCCTGTCTGCTGCATTAGGGGCTTGGAGACTTCTGGATTCACAGCCAAAAATGCTTTGACAAGACCTGGAATTTCACTTTGCCCATTTAAGAAAAATAAAAGCCCCTGTACCATATCCTTCGCTACTTTCATAAGTTTACCTGTAAATTTTATTAGCCTAACTACTTCATTAATTATTATTGTTTATTCTGTCATGTTAATAGCGATCTGGTTTTAATGCTTCATAAATCCATATAGCCATGGTGACAAACAAGCTCTTTATAGAAGTAGGTGATAACTAACCGTGAAGAGAAAAATGGGACTGTGCTCTTCTCAAGACAATACCCTGAAATTTAACACCTGAATTAAGTCACTATGTACTTGATAGCAAATTTCTGTTACCCTTCCCGCTTGCATTAAATTTGAGAATAAAGGTAAATGTTGTAAATGTTTAAATAAATGTGCCTAGAAAACAATGCCTCTGCACAGAAAAAACCCCAGTGCTTATTTTACCTACCCTATTGGATGTCCAAGAGAGACGGCACCTCCGTTAATATTTACTTTTTGTGGATCAATACCCAGCATTTTAATATTGGCCAGCACCACAACACTGAACGCTTCGTTGATTTCCCACATTGCAATATCTTCTTTTTTCAGGCCTGTCTGAGTTAGAATCTAGAAATGATAATAAAAATAATTACTACTATGAAAAAATTAGGAAGCTAATGATAGAAATAATCAGGTCTATTTTGAAGTGGGTGACTCAGGCTGCCCATCGTCTGATTCAAGTTCACATTTCGGAACCTCTTTGTCAGATGGGAAAAAGCAAAATTGAGGTACTGAAGCACAAACCTGAGTTTTCACAAAAGAAGGAATGGAGGGTACCCTGTGCCAAGAATATGTTTGCTCTTAGTCTAAGGCCGCTGCTACAGTAAGTACGTTTAAACTGACAGAGTATTACTTCCTGCCAAACACTTGTCTTCAGTTCCTTTTTGAATGTCTATACTTGTATAACCACATTTGGTTTGCCTTTTAGCCATGCTAGTTGCAATGCTTCAGAAGTTGGTGAAAGCAGTACAAATACTCTTTTTCAAAATAGGTGTGAGAAATTTGTTACTCTGAAAACCTGCATTCTTGCCTTGATCCTCTGAAAAATATGTGTTCTTTGTATTCATGACGCAATTTTAATTTTGATCCTAATTACATGAAGATACACTGAGGGGTGAAGTGACAATCCAGTGCTACGGAAGTTTCTTGCTTTTCAAAAAACACCAGTTTTATTCCTACCTTGGGAACAGCATGTGCAGGTGCAATTGGGAAGTCAATGGGATCAACAGCAGCATCTGCAAAAGCTGTAAAAATCGCAAAAGCTGTTTAAAGACCTTTCGCTTTTACCATATGTTTTTATACCTGCAAGTAGCAAACCCAGGCAAGGTAGAAAAATTCTCAATATAATGATCCATGAAATAGATACATCTAAAGTTTAGTGCCATAAGTGAGCCACATAATAACATTTTCAGATTTTTAATATTATTCCATATAGAAAACTCCATTTATGATCAAAAGCCTGCTGGTATGACACTTGACGTTTCAAGGACTGCACTGAGAAGATGCAGCCATAATGCCTAAAGGCTCACCTTTTCTGTCCCATGACCGTTGGACAACCGGCCAAACGGGACTCCCAGTCTGAGAGCATATTGGGGGAGTATTTTCCAGGACTGCATTCACAGATGAGAAAAGAAAAATCTTACCTACTATCCGTGCCAAGGGTTTGACTTTCAGCCTCTTGGCTGCCTCTGTGGTCATCAGCACCAAAGCAGCTGCTCCATCATTCAGGGTACTGGCATTTGCAGCTGTAACTGTTCCTAGAAAAGGTAAAGCATCGTTTAAACAGAGGGGAAAGTGTGACACAGCTCAGGTATATGCTGTTAATGATTTTATTTTACCTAAGGCCCTTGAACATAAGGTCTCAACAATATGGTGGTATCTGTTGCACTGAGTTAACTAAAAATGAGTTGTTTTTTAAATCGTTTGATTAAAAAAGTACAATCACACGTATTCCTATCTTTATCCAAGTGGTGGTTTAGGTCATGCCTTCCATGTAAGCTGCATTGCTGGCACTAAGACAGAATTCCAGCTCAAAAAGGGTTGTGACTGAGTGGCAACTTTGAGTTAGCCAGAAAGATTCATTAATTGCAGATTCAGGGAAGTAACAGGGAACTATGTAAAGGCACCCCAGCTCCCACTGAAACAGGAGCTTATACTTGGCAAAGACCAAGGCAATAGCTAAACTGAAACCAATCTGTTTCATGCTTTTTAAAGTAAATGTCCAAAACAGAGGTTTTCACTGGTTTAAGGTTCTCGGACCATCTTTCAATCCAAGCCAGTTCATGCTGTTGTGAAGTATGTTTCTTTATCTGGGCAGACAGTTAAAAATTAATGGCTCACTGTTGGGCGTTCAAGCTCTTGTGAACAGTACTCCTCCCTATAACAAAGTATCCCTGCACTTGGTAGAAAATTAAGCAGTTAATTTAGCAATATTTACCATTTTCTTTTTGGAAAACAGCTTTCAGCTTTGGAACTTTACTAAAATCAACACGTTTGTATTCTTCATCTTCATTCACTTCTGTATCTGGCTTTCCTGAAATTCAGATTTGGTTTAGTATGTTATAGAACAGTCCATTCTTAAGACATTCTAACACAGTTAATTGATTAAATGCTGCTTTGTTTAAACAACATATTTCAGTAAAAAAATGTAAACACATGTAAAATGCACATCAAGAAATGTGCTTACAAAAACTGAAAAAAAAATTATTCCTTCATCCAATTTATTCGGAGGAAATACATTTATACTTCCTGGTGGTTGAACGAAAGGGACAAAGAACATATCTTTAAGGTAATTATTAGGGAAATTAAAACACAGATGTCCCCAAGCCATGCTAGGTAAATTCAATAGCTAGTCTTCCACTTACAGAAAAAAAGAAGAAGATATGGTATGTAACATTAAAGAAAAATTAAAAAACAAAACCAGATCACAGGTCACTGACTGCTCTTCACCAGAAAGTCTGCATAACAGAAAACTCTTCACTGATCTAAAATGAGTGTTCCTGAGATCTGCTGTTTAAACAACGCAGTTTGCACTGAGCACAGACAATGTTACAGCTTTCAAGGAGAAGCACAATTCATTTTATCACACCTTTCCATAATACCTTTTTTTGAAATAGTGACAGGAACTATTTCATTTTTCAATATTCCTGAATCCCAGGCCGTTTTGCTCTTAGTGTAAGAGCCTATGGCGTAAGTGTCTTGTTCCTCTCGTGAAATAGTAAACTTCTTCGCAGTATTCTCAGCACAGTTGCCCTTGGAGAAAACCAGACACGTTAGGTTTGGTATTTCTGGAAATGTAACTGAAAAAACTCAACTGGCAGATTTCCCGAATTGAATGTGATTAACATTTGGTGTCCATTTCTAATTTACACCGTCATGATCAAACAGTAATTTTGATCAGATCAAACAGTAATCATATTCTGGTTTTGGAATATGGACTTCAGATTTAGCAAACGTTTTCTGGATTCAGATTATTAAAGCCATGAAGAAACTTTCCTTACAAGGCTTTTTTTTAAGTTAAAAAACTGCATGCAAAAGCAAGTTTTAAAGTGCTTAGGGCTGACGTCTTCCAAGACTGAAGATCATTATTCAGCCACAGAACAGTATGTTCACATCATCTTGCTGGTGTTTTCATTCCGTTAGTAGCTTGCCTATTCCAAAAGTTCTAAGAACATGTCAACACACAGGGCTAACTTAGGCTTCGGGGTCTGGTACTCTAAAAACTGTACAACTAAAAGTATGTATACCTTTTGTCTAATAAATGGAATGAAGTAAGTAGAATGAAACAATAAAATCATTTTTTATATAGGTCAATCATATTATACATATATATTATACAATTACAATTCATTGCTAACTGCCTAGATACCTGGTAACAGAATAATTTAAAAAAAAAAAGGATACTCATTTAGTCAACCTGAAAGATACGTTCTTAAAGAGGTTTTGTTCCACCCCTCGTTTCTGTGGAAAGCTCAGTGAATCAACACAAAACCCTTTAGTACCGTGTTCCTCCAGTTCTTCAAACAAGCAAGTTCCCTTCTATGCAGTTAAAAAATTTAACGTCTTCATAGCACCAGCAACTTAGTCTATTGCCAAAACACAGACAAGAGTAAGTTCCCAAAGCCATCGCATGTGCCTTCCTGTATATTCTCACACAGATTGTTAAGGTGTTCCGAGCAACCTACAGCTGCTATAATGAAGACAAAAAGGTTCCGATCTACTAGAAGTTCGTGTATTATAACACACTCCTAAAGTTTTTCCCCACATACAGGAACTAGCAAAGCCACTATTTACATTCCTATAAAATGGATTTTGATGGTGAGGATTTTTAGATGAGATATGGTAGTGGATTTCAACCAATAGCCTAAGCAGAGTGTGCTATATGGCAAAAAGAATAAATCACACAGAAGCAGTGAGGTCTGTATCAAATATATGGATCACAGTAGAATATTCTTCATGACACATTTTCCTGTACACCAGCAAGAATAACTGATCAATCAATAATGCCCTACAATTGTGAATTACCATAGGCAAAGGTCAGAAATATTCATAAACTGAAAGCAGTCATTCTCTTTTCAAACTGTTCTTCACTGTCTTATCAGTTGTTTTCCAAACCCATCCTAAGTTTGCAGTTGTTTGTCCAATTTAAGTTACCCTGCTGACGAGTAACCATATCAGCTGACTCAAACCTTCCAACAGAAGATATGAGATATGTACATAGGGAGAGAGAAAATAAACATGAGAGCCTGCTGAACAGAGTTAAGTACCCTCAAAGACACCAAGGAACTTGATTGCTCTCTCCCACACATAGAGAAATGGCAATCTATCAGTAGCGGAATTTATTTTTTTTAAAATCCCTGCTTTAGGCTATTCAGACTTCAGAGACAGATAAATATTAACACATAATCTGCTATTCTGGTTTGGTCTTTTATCTAGCCCATCCGTTACAGTTACTACAGGAAGCCTGTAAATGGAAGACTTTTTCCTCCTCCGTTAACATTATTCCTCATTTCAACGTTTACTAGATGAAGCAATTTCATAATAATTAAAAGTAAGCTCTTCAAATCTGCATCAGGTCTATGGTTGATACTTTAGGACTGTGCAGGAATATTTACCATATGGATATGGTTATAAGCATCTGTCAGCCCATCTTTTACTATCAGGTCTTCCAGCTTTACTCCTCCGTAAGGTGTTGATCCTCTGCTCATTGTATAGGGAACATTAGACATGCTCTCCATTCCACCAGCAACCATCACATCCTGCTCAAAGGAAACAAGTTAGAATTATTAATAATAATGCAGTGTATTCTCTATGACTTCTTGTAGGAACAAATATTAGCAAAAGCTTAAGCACAGGCGCTTTGTATTTCTGAGAAGTCTTCGAGAAAGAGGTAAAAAAAAATCCTTATGTGTTTAAAAAGCAAACAGCAGTAACACCAGCTGAAGACAGTTAATCCACCCTGACAGAACAAATGGACTTTCATCTTGTCTACAGTTTAAAAAGCTGCAACAGCCATGTCACTTTTACTTCAAAAGCTTCCAAGATCAAATTATAAATTTTACATTAAAGAGTTTCTTTTTCTGTGTATTTCTCTTTTTTGTTCTTCATTCACAGGTCCATATCCCTATGGAACAAACAACAGTCAGAATCTAAGAGATCAGTAAGAAAAGACAGAGGCTTACAAGTACCTGTGGTTTTACATAATACTGTTTCATCTTACTATGTAAAGAGATATGACTTATAATATGGCTTTATCACCTGAATTGGCGAGAAAAAAAAGAGATTATAATAATTAATGATCACCAAACTTGAATTAAACTGAATCATTATGGGCGTTTATAAATTAGTATACTTTTCAAGCTGAGACAAAGCAAACAAGCAGAAAACCTAGAAATAGCAAAGCTATAAGGACCGTAATTATACCTACTGTTCATCAGGCTATAACCCCAAAATCCCTAGGATAGACAGAGTTGTGTTTAATGGCATATTTAAAATATGGATTAATGTAAGAAAAATACACACACAGTAGTGTGTGTCTTTGAGAGTTCAGTAATGCCGTTAATATAAATTCAAAAATATTTTACATCAAAACAGCAATAAGAAAAATATAAAAGCTTTTTTTTGTTTCTTTAAATTAAGACTCAGAGAAAAAATGGTTTGGTTCAGAATAGATTATAAACTAAATCCAGGAACAGTGACATGAAGTAATAAGGAAATGAAAAAAAAAAGGGTGGAGACAAACTGGAAGGGCAGATAAATCAGAAAGACGGCTGAGATATGGAAGCAGCAATAGATCAGAGGAACAGGAGTCCCTGGCATTTCAATTCCGCAGAGTGAAAGACTTGGAGACAGAGTTAATACAATTGTTTATATGATGATGTATGCTGACTCCAGCCACTGCGAACCATCACTGACTTTCATACCACAGATACCTCACAGTCTGCAGCCAGGAAAACCAAACAAATACGAAAAAAACCCCATAATTTATAGCTCTAAGAGACTAATAACCGGCCAAGTCTCTGCTTTTGCTGCGACTGGCAGCACAGCATGTATGATTAGCTCAGCTGAAAGCTCCAGTTCTCTTCAGAGCTCCTGGCCTGCAATTGTCAAACCAACCAAACGCACAACTGCTCTCACTAAGTCATTGGATGTAAATTACTAAATCCAAACGTAGCTGTTTACACAGACACACTGGGCCTCGTTCAAAGTCTTCCAAGACAAGACTTCCACCAACTTCAGTAGGCACTGGACAAAGTGCCCTTCTCTGCAGAGGAAGGCCAAAGCAATAAGCAGTTACTTAACTCAGCTATACTGTTATTTTCGCAGAAGGGACAACAAAACTTAAATATTTTACTTTTATTCTAAACAAAAAAAGAATAGTAAGTACATTTCTCACTTATGAGCCACTTATTTTGTAAACCAAAAATATATATTGAACTGACAATACTTTCACTTCAGAGAAGGGGAGATGTTGCCAAAATGCTTTGAGTATGGAATTAAAAACAAAATTGAAATGTCTTTCTTCACATTCTCACTTCTCCCATATTCTTCGCTGCATAGCATTTAACGGCTTGCTGAAGATGGTGTATTCTCCTATCCTCCCATTAAGTGATACTATTTTCCCTATTGTACAGAGAATCTTAGAACACAGTTGACAGAGATGAACAATTCCCCTCCATCAAGCTCTTCAATGAAAACACCTATTCAGCAACAATAGATTCCGCTTCTTCTAAAATAATAAGAAAAGCCTGAAACATCGTTAGTGTACTAGGAAACACCATTGCTTTAATATGTACGTTTAATTCATTTAAGTGTTTAAAGTGTCTGAAAGTCAAGATTAAATGTGTTTCAGGAAAAACTAAGTCTACTAAAATGTCTTCAATTTTTCAAACCAGAAAGCTTGAAAATTCCCTTAATTATTTTTTGGGGTTGAGGCAGGAGGTGGGGTGGGGGAAGAGCAGTAGGGAGAGGATGTAAATACCCCCCCCAGAAAGGCCCACCTTATTTGCTCAGCTCTAAAAATACATCTGACGATTTTCTAACGATAACATTCACATTTTTTTTCTGTTTTAAACCAAAACACACTTAAGTGACTATAAAATTGCAGTTGCATAAGCAAAATAAAACCTTGCTAATTAGCTTTATTATCCCAAGCCAAAACACAGTCCCAAATCAAAGAGCACAGTCATTAGTAGGACAGGATCCGCAACATTAGTTGTGTGTTTTTTCCCTGAAACAGCACTAAAATTCACATACCTGACTCCCACACATCAGGCTTTGTGCTGCCATCATGATTGATTTCATCCCTGAAGCACAGACTTTATTGACGGTTGTAGTAGGAGTGGAGATTGGTAAACCTGAGTCAAAGAAGTTGTACAAACAGGTCTATTATGCAAAGGGTAGACTAACATTTTATTGGTGTTTCAGCAATACTTCAAATGTGACCAGTTTTTTTATCTAAGCCTCGGGTGTCCAGCTCGCTCTATTTAGCCTGCCAGGGCAATTTATCTACCCCCAACCCCTATCTGCTGTCCTTCTTGGAGGCTCTTGTTGTTTCTCCCCCTCCCACAACAGACTCGTGATAAGGGAGCAAGCAAGTGAAGAATCAGAGGGACAGAAGACCAGGGAAGCGACTCCAGAACTATTCTTCCTCCTGGCATCCCGATCCCTGCCTCTAAGCCACATTCAAGACTGAAAAGGCATAAACAAGCTGTAGAATTTAGCAACTGGCAACAAGACAGACCCCAGAAATATAGGGACTCTATATAAACACACACAATACTGAACAAGATCAAAAATGCTAGGTGTCAGTGTCATTCACATGGTTATTATTGAGTCGTTATTGTTGTGGAGTGTTTATTACAATAGCTTTGGGCTCTCCTGTGTGCAGCTTGGCTCAAGATCATTGCATCACTGCCTCTACCCTAGGCTTGCTCTCTGGCATTACGGCTCAGCTACCAACACATCACCTCCATTACCAGCAGTGAGACAGGGAAACTAGCCAGGTGAAAGCAAAGAGCCATATTCATCCCTTTGCCTCACACGAAGCAGTTCCTCCTCTTTCAAAACAGTACAGGGACAGACCCAAGAAAGTAACCAGTTCTTCCCTGACCCGTAGACATTCCTAGCATCATGCTATGGTATGGAATCCCATCCCTACAGCAAAAGGGAGAAGAAAATCATTCCTGCACTCCAATAACCTTCGTGCTGCGCTTAGCACTATAGACAGACTGAATCCTTCCAGTGACAGCTGCAGACTCCACAGGAAGATGAGCGTAATGACATGCTCGTGTCTGCAGTTCAAGAAAACTCAGTGACCCCTTACCCAGTAAGACTTAAGAGTATGATACACTGAAGAAAAAAGTCTGTTTCATGAAAGATTCAAAGAACAGCATCCATCATTAGCGTAAAGTGCTCTGGAAGTAGCAGCCTGGTCTCCAATATTGTCTTCTCCAGGTTCTGCAACATCCATTGAGCACAGCAAAACTGATCCCTGAGCACACACAATCAGGCCCACTTGCATGAATACAACATACGCCCTTCACCCACCACGGGGAAAACAGCATACACAGACAGTCTTGACAAAAGGCTGGGCACCACTCTGCCTTAACTCATAGCTCAATATCATCTACATGAAGATAGAAAACCTTTAACCCCAAAATTAAGAGAATGAATACCTGCACCCAAGACTGCTTGTCTTGCTGGAGCTTGTCCTTGCCCAGCCTGCAAGACATTACCCATATACGCTTCTTTCACTTC
Source organism: Stercorarius parasiticus (assembly GCA_013396915.1). Lineage (NCBI taxonomy): Eukaryota > Metazoa > Chordata > Aves > Charadriiformes > Stercorariidae > Stercorarius > Stercorarius parasiticus. The sequence continues at coordinate 247,112 of VWZL01001514.1, read as the reverse complement.
TTCCGCAGGGATACCTATAAAACAAAATTGTTTCAATTCAGGATTCACGGAGGATGTAACCCCCCTTTAAGAACCTTCCCATTGAAGTCTTCTATCAAAGCCTGATGAAACATGCAACGTCCAACCTGTGTGCTAAAAGCAGCACACAGGCCCCTGTTGGGCACATCCCAGATCTCTACCCTCATCATCTCATGATGAACTGATGACCCCACAGAACAGAATTCCCTGGTTACCTGCAGAACAAGCTACAATTAACTAACTAAAGCAAACACTTCCAAGTCTCACTAGTCACCTGAGCAGCTCGATTTCCATGGACAGTTAAATGCACAAAACTTTCTACCTGCCACAATTATGCCCAAACAGTTTTGTTATTTTAACAGGAGCAAGACAAGGCCGCAGCTGCCAGCAGACACGAGAGGCCTGCTCTCCAACTGCATCTCTTGAAACAGCCCTGGTGTTCAAGTTCTTGTAATACGCTGCTTCAAGAAGCCAAATTTGGAGAAAATTAATCATCCTCTCTCCCCAAACACATTTTTTTGCTGATTTCAATCTATGAACAGACTGACAAGAGTGTCCTACAAGCATAATTGCCCATGTGAAAAATGGGCAAGGACAGGAAGGACCACTGGTTTCATCAGCAAGTAGCCTTTGCGTCAGCTTAGGTGTGTCTAAAATCACAGCCCAGACAAACAATTAGCATGTTCAAGCAGATTTGGATTAGCACAGATATCCCTAAGTAATAATCTGCTCCTAGAAGCAGTACTTCACTTAATTCAGATTGAAACAAAGCCCAAAAGTCAACTTTAAATAAATGCCATTTGTGGATAAAGACTTCAAAGAGTGCCACAGGAGCAAAAAGACCCCTGAACCTTCTGTTTAACAAGCAACTTAAAACCAAAAGACACAGACTGATACTGTTCTGAGCCACTTGAGGCTTTCTTTGTCACAGAAAAAAATATTTAGATATACCTGCTTTGTCAATTGCTCCCTTAATTGCAATGGAACCAAGTCTAGTGGCTGGCAATGATGAAAGAGATCCTTGGAAAGATCCAATTGGTGTCCTTACAGCACTTGCTATCACCACCTCCTAAGAGGAGAATCATGGAGTAAAAGTCATGGCCTCTTTCACATATGCACACATATACCAGTATTTTAAAAATTTATACACTTTTACTCTTTCATTCATGTCACAGCTTCCCTTCTATCCTGCAAGTGTTTCACAGCACTAAAATAATCTTTATTAATGCATGCAGCATGGGGAATAAACATAAGGAGACTGGTGCGCAGTTGCAGGACTACAATCTTGGCATTGTCGGGCCGTGGTGGGATGGCTCCCGTGGCTGGAGTGCTGCCATGCAGGGATACAGGCTCTTTAGGAAGTCTAGTTGCAGGCCAGTAACCAGTGGTGTACCCCAGGGGTCAATACTGGGTCCAGTCCTATTTAACATCTTCATTAATGATCTGTATGATGGGGCAGTGTACTCTCAGCATGTTCACTGGTGACACCAAACCAGGAGGAGGGGCTGATACACCAGAGGGTTGTGCTGCTATCCAGAGAGACCTCGACAGTCTGGAAAAATGGGCTGACAGGAACCTCATGAAATTCATCAAGGAGCAGTGCAAAGCCCTGCACCTGGGGAGGAGCAATCCCAGGCACCAGTGGTGGCTGTTCAGTTGGAAAGCAGCTTGGAAAAGAACCTGGGGATCCTGGTGGACACCAGATTGAACACGAGCCAGCAACGGGCCCTTGTGGCAAAGGTGACTGATGGTATCCCGGGCTGCATTAGGCAAAGTATTGCCAGATGGTCAAGGGAGGTGATCCTTCCCCTCTACTCAGTCCTGCTGAGGCCACACCTGGAGTGCTGTGTCCAGTTCTGGGCTCCCCAGGACGAGAGAGACATGGGCATACTGGAAAGAGTCCAACAAAGGGCCATGAAGATGATTAAGGGACTGGAGCATCTGACATACAAGGAAAGGCTGAGACAGCTGGGACTGTTCAGCCTGGAGAAGAGAAGGCTCAGGGGCACCTCATTCATGTATATTGAATACCTGAAGGGAGGGTACAAAGGTGACAGAGCCAGGCTCTTTTCAGTGGTGCCCAGTGACAGGACCAGTAGCAATGGGCACAAACTGACAGACAGGAGGCTCCCTCTGAACATCACAAACACTTTTTTGCGGTGAGCGTGACTGAACACTTGTACAGGTTCCCAGAGGGGTTGTGGAGTCTCCATCCTTGGAGATATTCAAAAGCTCAGGTCCCAGCATAATGTGTAAGCAGTAGTTTAAGGCATGGTATGACATTCAGTTCTAGACCTAGTAGCCCCTCAAAACTGATTTATTTTGCCTCTTAGCTTTAGTGCTGTATCAACATGTCTACCTGCTAACCCTGTGAGAGTAGCATGAGGACCTGGCACCAAAAAGACACACATTTCACACCTCTGGCTGCCCTGGACAGCTATTGAGAAGAAGCAACGAACACCTCCAACTGTGCTGGTTCCAGTGGAAGTTAGACACAAAGCTCTACAGGGTCTCACCATGAGTTCTTTATTTAGAGAAACAAACAAAGAAAGAAAACACTAGAAAAATAACAGAACAAAACAACAAAAAAAGACAAATTATACTTGTTTAAAACTAGGATGGTCTGTTTCTGTAACCCCTTCTTCATTGTGATTAACTTCAGTTACAGTAACATACTTGTCTTCAATCTTTTATGTCGTAACAGCAAGTTGCAGGATGACATACAGATAACCTCAAAAGGACTAGATGGCATCAGATGTATTTTCCAACAACAGGTAGGTAGTTCCATTAAGCTTAAGTTAGCTGACATACTTCTAACCAGTTTTGTCCCACACTACCTAACAATTATCAAAGCAAAATAAAAAAGGAAATTTGACTTTTATTCCAGATTTTGCAGTGAGGTGTGACTTGGGCACAAGATTCTTCAATGCAGATTTTTTGCACTAACTTTTTAAAAAACTTCAGTGATTAAGAAACAAATTTAAAACAGTGATTTATTGCAGTCAGATGGTGCTTTATACTTACATTTAAAGTACGCTGTGATGCATAGCCACGGCTTGTGTACTTCAAAGCCTGAAAATAAGAAAGTCCGCAGCATTTCATATCAAGAAAGCCAATGCCACTTCAGTAATGCACCATTTAAAAAAATAATATCTAAGAAACACTGGAAAAATATTAAAGATTATAACATGCCTTTAAAAAAAAGTGTAGTCTAGTGCAGTCTCACCATAACACGTGATAAAATATTTTCTGAAAAAATACCAGATAGTCCTTTAAAAACAAAAACCTATTCTTTTTGGCCAAGTCTATTATGTGCACATATAACATATCTAAACTACAAGCCAATGGTGTTATCTTGAAAAACTCTACCAGTCCCTCTGTCTGCTTCTCTAGACTTTAGTTTATTCATTCCTATCGTTAACTTCACCGCTTTCTAAACATTGGCAGTTTGCATCTACAGCTTCATTTCACTGGCATTTCATGAACAAAAATGAGGACAATGAATTCAGAATGCTACAATAAAAGAAGGTAATAGAATAAAATTGGCTAATTCACCAGCTACTAGCTTCATCTAATTAAGCAGTGTAAAGATACAAAAATACATCTGTAGGTATTGTTTCATAGATTAACAGAATAATCTTTCAGTTAGTGGCTTAAGCCACTCTCTTAGACATTTCCTTAGACAACATTTCAGCACAGTGGAAACTTTTGGTTATTACTGAATGCCAGTTAAATAAATACTATTTAAAAATAATTCCTTAAGGACACCACAAAAACACCGTCAATTTTATAATTCAAAGAATGCCTTCTGGTATTGTGTCCACAACATGAAAACTTGGTCTGTTTCTATCTTCATTTGACAACTTTCAACTAATAAAAGATTTTTTTCCTACTGTTTTTCATTTAGGGGGTTTTTGTGGGGTTTTTTCTGGGTCTGTTGTTTTTTTTCAGCTCAGGCTGTAATAGCCAGCAGAAAGTTTTAAACTAAACTTCTCCCTGAAAATTAATTATGTCCCTGCAGGGCTTTCAAGAGTTAGTGTTAAAAAAAAAACCCTAGCACAGTAACATGTATTTACTGGACAACATCTGGTTTGCTACCTTTGTAGCAAACTGGACAAACCAGACTTCTAAGTGAAACTGGCATTTCTAGTAGTGTTCCTGCTCTGTGTCTGTTACAGACCTTTTTTTTAAAAAAAAACCAAAACCCTAAAACTACCACTTCTACACCTGGTAAGACACAACCTTCAGCTTTGCATATGGCAACATGGATGCGATCCAGCGCAGTGGCGATGCTTTACCTGCCCTTTTCTCCCCAGTACAGCTCTCTGCACCAGTGACAGGACCCCAGCGCTCCAGGCACTCCCACCGGTGAAGCCAGCAGTGCCTCAGTCCAACCATGCAGGGAGGCTTTTGGGGCAGGAGCGCTCAGCATCTCACCTCCCCGCCGTCCTTCTGATGAACCCACCTCACGCACACCCAGGCAGCGCGTTTGCCTCCCCGACTGCTCTCCCGGCCCTGGCTACAGAAAGCCTTTGACGGCTCATACACGTCCTGGTCGCCGAAGCGGGTAGCAGATGGGTACGGGGGTCTACAGGGGCTCTGGAGGGCAGCGAACTGGGAAGGAGCGAGCTGAAGAGCTGGGTGAGGGCCCCGGCCGCCCGCTGCCCGCCCAGCGGCCCTGAGGCAGTGGAAAAAACCGTCCTCAAGATCGCGGCTAAAGGTCCCGATAGCTCCCCCGGGGCTGCCGCGGCGGGGGAGGGGGGAGCCGCCCTTCACCACCAGGCCGCGCCG
>VWZL01001514.1:203656-242267 GCA_013396915.1 Stercorarius parasiticus | reverse complement strand
ATGCCCGCCCCCCCTCCGAACTCCCATTGGTCCTGGGGCCGAGGGCGGTGCCAAATCCGTCGCTACCATTGGCTGGGCTGGAAGGAGGGCCGTGGCGTCAGCGGGGCTGGGCCGGGAGGGGGCAGCGGCCCTGAGGAGGAGGAGGACAGGGCTGAGGGGGACAGTCGCGGTCTGCGTGCCGAGCAGGAAAATAACGAGTAACGAACGGTATGGAGAGCGTGGATGATCCTGCGGGGTGAGAGCCAGCTCCCACAGTTGTCTCCTCTCCGCCTCCCAGGGAAGGAAAAGCCGCGCTGGGGCTGCGCTCTGCCGGGCCTCGGCCCAGCCCCTCACCCACCCCTGAAAGCTGAAATAAGCAAAACAGAGCTATGCAGAAATGCATCCCCAGGTAGAACCCCTGTCAGAAACATACCCGCGCAGGTACAAGGTCTCTGGGGAGGCAGGTGCTGGAGAACTTCTCAGTCCGGGGTACTTTGCATCTGGAGTGCCCTTGCACTCAGCTGCCTGCTGTTGTCACAAAAGCCAGCAGCTTAATTCCCCTTTAAACTCCTTCCTGTCCAGCTCTGGGCATAAATAGCTAGAATTGTTACCTCAGAATTCAAACCTGGCTGAGAACCATCTCAGCAGCTGCTTTTGCAGAAAAGTTGGTACGCGCTTGACCCCAGCTCAATCTCAGGACACACGTACTGGTTCCACAGTCTTCCCTATATTTTACTCCCCTCTCCCCTCCTCCCCCCCACCCTGTTCTCTGCCTTGAAATCTAAATTTCTAAGTGAAGGCCAGTATTAAATCTCTACAGCTGTCTGTCTGGCAGTGCCTCTTTACACTCTGCCCACATGCTAGGAAAAGCCTGGTACTTCCTGGTCTTGAGTTTTATATCTCGAAAGAACAGGCTCAAAAGACAAGGTGACATTCTCTGTGAAGCGTGCTGCTACACGCTGTCTAGGACAAGCAGTTCCATATTTGTTTCTGATAATCCCTGAAGGAATTAGCATACTGTCTGTTACAGTATCCCGTGACTGATTGCTGGATTCCCCAGAGCTGATGCCTACAAGCCAGGCAAGGCATTTACTTGCAGCCTTCCTTCCTTTCCCTTCGGACCATAAACTGGAACAAATGCCAAGAGGCAACCTTTCAATATACCAACTGGAAAGAAAGAGTATCTCCACAACTTGTACCATCCACTTGCTATCTTGACTGACTTTTGTTATTACTATTTTTTCTTCATGTTGTAAAACTAACAATCAACATTGCTTTGGTTCATTTTCTGTTGTACATCTCATTCATTTCCCTTTGAGAGAGGATTTCACTTTCTGCCTGTCTGCTCTCAAAAGTAAAATACTTCTTGCTTTCCATGTATGTCTAAAGATTCTCCAGACATGCAGTAAGAGGCTGATTGGGACTGGCACAGAGAAGGGAAGCATTTGTACTCTTTCGCTTCCTTGACTGTCGGTAGCTGATGTTTTGAGAATGGATTGTAGGGGTGGTGTTGCTCCCCTCTACGCTTTTCCACTTCCGACCCTCCAACGGGGCAAATAAAGTTAGCTGATCTCGGTTGTTATAGCAATAAGTATAAGCAAGAGCCTCTGTGCATACCATTCCTTGGTATAATCAGGTTTTATCAATCTGAGAGTGAACAGTTTCTGAACAACATGCTGTTAATTTCAGTCAGTTAGAAGAGGCCCAGCTAAAAAGTAAAATTACAAAACAGAAAATTGGTTCTGTTTTATCTCAAACCAGGACATTGACCAATCTAGTCTAGACCTTTGACTTTGAGACAAAGTTTTCAGGTACAAACCACAGATAACACAGGAATTGACAAATATTGGCTCAGAAAGAACTGAAGATTTTAGCCTGAACATACATAGGTACCATATAGGAAAGACATCCAGCTTGGTTGGATAAGGATGTTTTTCAGAAACAAGTAATGCCCAAAACATATAGAAGCAAAAAAAGGGAGAGCTCTTATTTAACTTCACCTTCACTCCTGCAGTATAAGGCCCTTTTTCTGGGATGCAGCCTGCTAATGCACCAGGACTAGCGTTCATATCATCCCAGCCAGAAAGGCACTTGGACTCCCAAATGTATTAAGATGCTCTTTATTGGAGCTCACACGAGAAGGAAAAAGAGGACAATACAGATAATCTTACCTCCCTTCAGACGCTGGGAACACCGAGCTGTGCAGCATCAGGTATACCTCCAGTTGGGGAACAGCCCATGGTGCAGATCCCGTCTGTGGAAGGGTTCCCCAATGTTTTGATCTTTGGAACTCTTGTAGGATCTTCTGAGAAGGAAACACTTCTGGTCATCATTTCTACTGTCAAACAAAAGAACATTCATATAAGAACATGCTGCTTCGAGATAGAATCGACATGCAGGTGGTGTTAATTGCCAATGCCAGGAGGGAGCTATGATAGGTTCCTTCGTTACAATTAGCTGACCAAGTAATTTCTGTGGCCCAGGGAAAGGTGCAGCACAGGCCAGGCCAAAAGGCCAAGCTGCATCTGCACCATCGCACAGTATGGCCCGTGCTGTAACATAACCTGCACCTTCTCAGGTTAACTGGTATGTGGGTCATTAACTCCTTGATGTACGATGGTCTTCTTGTTAGGACATTGCTGGAATACAGCTATTGTAACATACAAAGCATCACATCCCTGTCCGAAAGGGTAAGCAAGGTTATTGGGTAGTTTACCAGTTAACTCTATGGAAATTCAGAAGATACAACATAGCACAATAATAAAATTATTTAATTGTTCTGCAACATCAAGTCTCCAACAAGATGACAGATACTCTTGAAAAACCACTGGTTGAAAAGCTAGTCTGAAGCTGCGCAAGAACTCCAGTGCGTAGAGAAGCTAAGTGAAGAAAAAAGAAACGTCTCCTCCACAGAGTTAATGTATTTCAGGATACAAACCCTCTAATGCAATCTCAAAAAAACACAGAACAAACTCCTTTAGCAGGTAAGCTACAAACCCATTGCAGACAGCGTTCCCTTGTGGGTGCCCTAGGACATGCGATGGTGCAGCCCCTCTCCCGGCGATTTGGGCTGCGTTTTCCCCCACATCTGCCTATTTACACCCTCCTGACCCCACGCCAGTGGCAGGACGCCCTTGCCAGCCACCTCTTAGCCCTGGCCAAATGGCCATTCACACTGCTGGTGGGAGGAAGCTGGAGGGGGAGGAAGGAAGAAACCCTTGTGCCTGTGGGATCCATGTCCCTCCCCACAAGGCAGCATCCAGGGGTGGCTTGGACACCATCAGGAGATAGTGGGCAAGGGTGCTCAGCTGGGCACTCCCCTACATTTTACATCTTTGGTCCTGGTCCAGTGGTCTTCATGTACCTTCCTTCGCCCCCTGCATCTGTTGCCACCTCTAGTCAATTGGTTGCCTCCTCCCCCCCCTTAGCTTTTTTCCTCTGGGAGGGATTTTTCAGGATAATTCCTATTTAGGAGAATTCAGGAGTTCAGCAGAGACCATAGGAGAGTAGCACCCCCTGCAACTGCTGCTTGAAGCTGAGCAGAAGAGTCAGGGCGTCTTCTCTGGACTTCCTCAGCATCCATGTTCACTGCTTAGTGATGTTAGAGGGTATATGCTTGGCTTTATTATCTGTTACCTATGACTTTGTCAAACCCTTTTTGAACCTGATACCTGTGATCTGTGTCCCCTGGAAACAAGTCCCCTTTTAGTGTTTTAAGCCAATCTTCTGCTGGTTTTATCAAGTAGCCCTAGTGCCGATGTTACAGGATTCCGTGAAAATAGTTCTGCCTTACTCTGCCTTTCCACTTTTGTAAAGCTCAGTCACAGCCCCGTTTGAATTCTCCTCTCCCAGCTGAAGCCCTAGCCTCCCCAGCTCCATGGAAATTTGATTTCCTTCATACCATTTGTTGTGGAACCTAGTCAGAAGCTGCTGGGAGCCCACCAGTCCCCAGAACCGAAGCTGGTTGTAGTGCTAGGTGACACACCTTGGCCAGTCGTTCTGTTTCACACCTCTGTTCCTTCAGAAGCGATGGCTGAATTTCATCTGGGCGAGGGGGGGCATCTACCATACTTATTTGGTGCAATAAATCCTGCATGTTACCTAAGCTTGAACTAAGTTCTAGCTGCCTGCTACAAAAAATGCAGGAGGTGTGGTAATTTCCTTAATGTGTTCACTAGTAAAAATCAATGACTGCAATAGATGGCAAATCTTGAGCTGTCCATCCATATTAGACCGTGGTCTTAAAAACAGGAAAAGCACGCAGAAGGAAAACCACAGGGCATCTCTTCTCACCAAGAACAACTATAATGCACTAATTTTAAAGTCGCTACTTGTCAGTTTTCAACCACACTGTGCTGCTCTTCCTTAGCTCAGGAGCTAAGACTTGCTTTGACCGTGCCCCACATCAGCAGATGGAAGCAGCAGCCTACATGCCCGCAACCCTTCGCTCTTACGGGTGTCTCAGACCACATGAAGGACTTAGAGCACAACATCCAACTGATGTTCCAGGGTGGATCTCCATCACTAGACAAAATGAGGATGAAATACAGGCACCATGCCTACACCTAGACAGAGATGTTTACACATAAAGCAAAGAAAGGTAAAAAAGAAAGAAAGCCAAGTTCTTAATCAGCATGAAGCAGGTTTAGAGCCTTTCATATTTTGGACAATGATTTTACCTAAAATGTGATCAATTTACACTGGTAGGAGCTGATTCAGCTAAGCAACTCCCGTGATAACTGGCTTATTTCTAGAGAACAACTCCACCTGGAAAACCATTGTTGTGAAACACTACACTTTTCCCTAACACAGAAAAAAAAGTATGGAAATAATGGCAGCCTGGTATCAAAGTTCTGGCTGCAAGAACTGCCAGTTTGAAAATAGCCATGCGCACTGAATAGTCACTCAAAAATAGTTGTTTATTCCATACAAGTAGTTCTAACCTTTAGATAGACCATAAACCACAAAACACTGATGTTGGCTGGTGCACTTAAAGGAAAAAAAGGAGCTGAAATATAAAGAGAGATTCACATTAAAAGGCAAGGACAATCAGAGAAGAAAAGCCATTACAGTAAAAGCACTCCTTGGGGCAATCGGCGGTTCCCACATCACTGTTTACTGCAGGATCAGGTACCTGAAGATGCCACCAATCTGGTGACACCACCCATTAGTTTTCAGTGACATCCATTATTTCAGAGACAAAGCAGTCAAAACATTCAGCAATCCAAGTACATCCCACTAAGTTACACAGAGACGTAACCCTTTTTAAAAATGCCACAAACAGAAAGTCAAGCACCCCCAGCCACTTTTGGCATGGCAGGCTTTGATACATTGAAAGACTTCAGCTCATCTTTAAATAGAATTTGGAAGACTATTGCTCTACACAACCTTAAGTCCTTGAAAAATCATAACAAGAAAGGAACTGGAAGTCTTTACCTTTTTTTTTTTTAGTATCTAATCATAACAGACTTTGGGACTTGGAATCAGGCAAATTTCGTAAGTGGCATTTTTCAGGAGCGGCACCTGAGTTCAACTTGAAAATTTTGCGGGGGAAGACAATAAAATACCTTGCTAAATGAGTAGTCTTTTATATTACATTTTTATTTTGCAAGAAAATAAATTATACAACTTAAAAAATAAAATTCAAAAATTAAGCAGTACATCAAAATAGTTCAGCTGGACTGCCATACAGAAACTTACCACCATTCAAAATTGTACAGCATTATTATCTTGGTAGTGGCACACATTCAAAATTGTAAATACCATACGTAGATAGATATTACAACTCAGGAACTCAAGTTTGCTCAACACTCCAGACTACATATAATGTATATGACAGGAAAGCTTTCATGTATTGTTTATTTCACAAATATGACTTCAAAGAATTACAAAGATAGCATCCCAGTCATTTGGATGAAAATAGAAAACAGTTTGAGTTTAAGATAGCAAATCTTTCTGTAAAACTATCAAATCTTTTTGCCAATTGTATTTTTAAAATTTGCACTTTACAGGACAATGGCATCCCAATGCAAACAAATGCAACATGTTAACATTCAGAACATTTATACTAAGTTTAAAAAGGTGAAAACGAGAAAGTCACATTGTCTTTTGGAAATGTAATTGCATTACAGCCATAGCAACTGAAAGATAGATGAGTAAAAATAGAAGCTAGAGGACACCAACTGTGGAAAGAGGAAAATGGAAGACTTCAGAATCGAAACTGAGATCCTCATCAAGTTGTTGGGACAGAGAAAGATTTAACAGTATTTCTTAATTAAACCCATTAAGAGTGATTCCCCCCCTCCCCCCTTCTACACCAGATTTCATTCTATAGCTATTCACCGTGGCAGTGTGTGTGGCAACATGTTTTTCAGATGCAGCACCTCTTTAAGGTAGGTCTTTGGACATATATATATTTTTTTTTCATAGCTAAAAATTGCAGCCTTAAAAGTGCGTTGTTGCCATATTGCAAGTGAAGAATAGTTCATTTTCATTTAGATCTCAACTCTACCCTCCCCAAAAGAACAGTTTATCCCAGGTATCTCCCTGTGCCCCAGGTGATACTAGTTTTAAGTGCATATTGGCGAAAGTGACCTGATGAAGGATGCTAAACATGATTCTGCATCTTGAACAAATTTGCTGGTGTGAGCCTCAGATTTAATAAAAAACCCGACATCCATTTCTGGTATATATTTAAAGAAAAATGACCACGTCATAGGCACATTACCAATTATATTTCTGCATCCTGGGTGTTGAGAAATACATAGATAACATTTAGGTTGTATTATTTTATATTTTTTAGTTGAGGGAACGTGCAGCTCCTTAGCTTTTATCAACCTGTTGCTTTCTGTATACACTCCAGCTTCCTAAACAGCTTTATCTGAGCTGCAGACACTTAAACATCTCTCTCAAATCTAAATCAATGGCTTCAAAATCAGCATTACTCCCTTTGCAGGTCCTTCTGCATGACAATTTCACACCTGTTCTTCTCTGGTTAACAGCTGGAATTTTTTATGTTGAAAAGAGCGTGCTCAGACTGTCATGTTTTCCCCCAGTTATCCCAAGTGAGCATTTATTACTTTCGAGTTACAAAGACTGAAAGTCTTGCAGCACAAAGTTTTTTATTAGAGTTTTGTTTTCTAACGTTCAAATAGTTTTACTGGTTAACTACACAGAGCACCACTTGCTTTTGATTCTGAATTGCAACACCACAGGGCCAACATAAGAGATGCAATATTTTTAAACAGCATCTACTTTTGAGTATCAGTAAAAGCATATAACATAAGCTGTGGGATTTCAATCAACTGTAATTAGCAAGGTCTCGATTTCTCTCCATCTCTTGTTCATGAAACCCTCACTACCAAAGATTTCTTAATCAAACAGAAGTCCAGGTACACACTGTTCTCAGGCAGTCGCATTGGCATTGACATTAATAATAGAGCATGCAGCCTGTTTAAGGGTGCAAATAGCCATTCTTGTAGAGTCTGCTATTAAACCACTCTTATTTTATGCTTTATTGCAACCATGTGAAAGCAAAACTCCTCTTACTTACTGGAAGGTTTTCCTTTTTGACTAAAGTTAATTGTTTCCTCTTCCCTCTTTCAATCACTAAAGAAGATGAGACCTTTAGATGCTGTCCTTGAACCGGTTAATTAAAAAAAACCAAACAATTCGCACACTTGCGATTTATAGAAGAATATTCATACAGAACTGAGTAAAGCACAACTTACCTTTTGTCCCAAGACAGGCACTCTGCTCCAGTGATTCATGCTACCAGTCCAGTACATGCTGGGACATTTCAGAGCAGCAGAGAGGCAGGCAGTGCCAAATGACTACTTAGGATGATTGAAAATAGAAGAGGTAACATTAAAAAGTTGAAGTTCCCGATGTGTATTTGGCACTCTCTCTGCATACATTAAACAAAGTATTTTTCCTTAGCTTTTTAGCATTTTCATTAGAATTGTATTTCCTACCCTGCCAGTTTCAAAACAAAAAGCAGAGAGTTTGTTTTTCATATAAAGATGTTGACTTCTAAGCAACAAGCCAGTCCAATTGGATTAACCTTGCATGTATATATAAAATTACCAATGAGGAATCAGTACAGGGATCTTCAAGTGTTATTTTCTTTCTGGGGGAGTTGTGCATCAATTACTCTTTAATGCATTCAGATATATGTAGACATACTTAAATAATTGGAATACAAATATTAAATGTACAAGGAAATACACTTAATATTTCTGTTCAGTATAACAGACCCACGCGTGAAAACTGCTTTCAGAGTGAAGTATCATTCAAGAAAGCTTTACCTTCTCAAAAAGGATTGTAGCAAATCATCTGTCCAAATAAGGTAACAAATAATGTATATCCACTTGTTTACAGCAAACAATTTAAAAACAATGATCTCTTGCTTAAGGAAGAATATCACCCATGACTTGGAATTACTTCTATGTCACTTAAGTGTCAATTATTAAAATCCAGTTACGAGATTGAAGCACTGCTCTAGCCAACAGGTTTTAACTGTAACAAATACATATCAGTTGTGACGCATGTGTTTGTGTCTCTCAAATGTTATTACATAAAAAGGACCAAAGGTGGACAGTACATTACTCTGTTGATCCAAAACACAAAAGTGAAAGTGCTACTTCTAGTCCTAATTGCATTAAAGAAAAAAAAAAAACAACCCAAACCCAAAACAAAACTAATAGCAGTTCCTCAGTGCATGAATACTTGAGTATTTTTTTCCTTGTGCAAGTACTGGTCAACTAAAAACCCAAACCTGTATTCTTCCTGGTGGGTGTAAATCAAATCTACTTTAAAAAGTTCACAATGGGCTCTTCATGAATGCAAGTTTCCCACAAAACAGCATGCTGTTAAAAGTGTGCAACATGAAGGGAATGCCATCATGCTAGCTGAATGAAATTGGCAAAATATAGTCCTCTGTAAGGTAAGGCAGGGATTTTAATATGTAACGAAAGTCAAAACAAGTCCTTCTGCAGCACAAATTGTTGCAGCTGTCTGTCCAAGCACCCTTCCATTTATGTTCTCAGCATCCTGCAGAGTCCTTGAATTATGCCATATATATGAAGGTGTTGATATCCGACTCATCTCTTCTGATATATTTGTGCTCTATAAGCCATTCAATTTGCTCTTTTATCATTTTCTTTTGTGGTAAGAACATGTTTTTCAATATTTCTACGAGTTCAGTCTGAAGTTGGGCATTAGTAATTTTCTTCCGCATTTTCATTATTTGGATGATAGCCTCCTAGTGGGAGACAAGAGAAAAAAAATTAATTTTTTTTAAATTCTTGGGTGAAGTGACAAAGTGAACACAGCATTAATAGGAGGCTACTGGTAAGGCAAGATAGCAAGGAAATCTCTATTTTTCCCCAAAAATCAGATATATGCCGCATTTCTTAGCCCAAGCAGATACTGAATTGCTTTTACAAAGAAATTGATAAAGGAGAAGAATGAAGCACTGGCAAGATGCAAGAGATACAAGGTAAACCAGTCAAAGGAGAATCTACAGTGAAGTCTTGTCTCTAGAATATGAATTACTCACTAAAACCTAATTCACTCTCTAAGCAGAAGTCGCCATTTCCAGGGTGACTTGTGATATACCTTGTGAAGACCTCATGAAATGCAAGCTTAATGTCAAATTGGAACTCACAAGGAGTTCTCATTTCATAAATACACCAGGCATTAATCCTTCTGTTGGCAATGTGGCCAAGATGTTAAGTCAGGCAGTACAATTCACAGTGCGCATGGCCTGTAATCTAATCTGACTGATAGAAGAGACCTGCAATTTGGAGATGGGACTTTTGAGACTCACTGTAGGTAGTGATCTCTGATGCCCAAAAAATTAAGATTTTTTTATTTTTATTTTTTTTTTTTAGAATTGTCAGCTCAAAAGATTTGACATAAATGCCTGACTGAAGGAGAACTAACCACAAAGCAGGAAGCAGCAGTGTGTACACCTAAGATGCACTTAGAAACATTGCCTCTCAAAAGAATGCCTCTCAAAAAGTCATACTGCTATTACTAAAGCATGATTCCATCTCCGAGATGACTCTACCCTCTTCATACAGAGTAGTCAAAGAGATCTCAAGATGAACAATATTGTTTGTTCGTGTTGGTGGCTCATCAGTCAACTTCACCACCTGCTGCCACCTACCACTACACAGTTATGCCTTCACTGCTTGCTTAGTATCTGCTTTGTCCTCTTTAAAAATGATGACCTGGTACATCAGAACAGGAGGCTGATAACTACAGGTGCACAAACACACATGCAAAATCTGGTAGTCACAAAGGATCTAAGCCAAATAGCAAAAGTAAGTTCAAATGGGATTCAAAAGCATTCATTTCATACATCAACATCCAAGTGTGGACAGTATGCAGTAATCACAATACAACAAAAGAAATAGGGTAATTTTATATTCCTCTGGCAGTTTACTTGCCTGTGTTCGTAATATTCTTAGCTGGACTATTCCTTCATTTTCCTCTTCCCGCATTCTCTCTGTAGTAAGTTGCAACCGACCAATCAAATTTATCTTGCCCCTTTTTTGAACTTTAGCGTTTTTTCTGAAAAAGTTGTATTGTATGAAAATAAGGACAAAACGCATTCTCAGTTAAGGAATTCCTATTAAACTCACATTACACAGCAGCAAGGAGTACCAGCACATATCAGATATTTATAGGCTATTAGCATTGCTGCAGTGAGATAGCTGGCTGACAAATCAAAACTCAGCACCAATAAAACCTGAATGTACTAGCATTACAAAAAATACATCAGATGAAAGTGACAGTGTCCGAAGTTGAAAAGTTACCAGTACTATTTTAAAGAACAAAATTCCAGAGAAATGTAGTTTTTACAACGAAGTTCAGGAAACTGGACTAGTTCATTTTTCATCAAAAGGACTGTCTGTCTAGCAGGAAAAAAAAAAGACGAATAACAGCTATTATAACCAACACAGCAAAAAGCTGATGGCATTCTTCAGTGGTCACCCACAAACTTTCTGTACAGCCTGTCTCTTCTGTCATGCCCTCTCATCACTTCCCAAAGCTCATGGTCCTGATGACAGGAACAAACATCATGGCCCTGGGCAAGAAACTAAGCCCCAGGAAAGCAGATTCATCACCCTCCCCCCCNCCCCCCCCCCCCAAGATCCAGATGTTCAGCTGCTGAGAATGAGGCCCAGAACCTGAGATTATGAGCAAGGAGCCAGTTCTAATCATAGTCACTGATAATAGGGAGAGGCAAAAAACAGAAGTAAAACAACATGCTGGATGTAGTGTATACCATTTAGATATTCTCTCTTTATACCATCTTGTGCTCTGAAGGATTCCAAAGCACCAGTAAAAGAGCACTGCAATTCTCACCGAAATAAAGACACTCCTCTCTGGTGAAAGCCACACCAAAAATCCCAGCTTTTGACAGCATATTATTAAGTTAAAAAAGGAAGTGAAACTGCTTATCAGTCTGCTTTTGAAACTCTGTGTGTGTAATAATCAATACACCACTTGTGCTCTGCTTACATGTTGTTCTTCCTATATGAAATTTCATGGGCTTATTAGTAACAGGAAGATACCAAAGCCTCCTGTTTTGCACCTCATCCCTATGCGTTTAAGAAATCTAATTTCACAGAAATCAAAACCACAGAAACATTTGTCTGAAGGGGCTGCTGGAGGTCATCTAGTCCAACCACCTACTTGAAGCATGACTATCGCCAAAACTAAGTGAGCATAGGGCAGCTAAGTGTGTGTCTAGCTGAATCTTGAAAACTTTCAAAGACAAAGGTTAACTTAAAGTGAATTCCTTTAATTATAAAATAGTACATTGTTATTTTACTTTTCAAACATCGTCTTACATTAAACTGAACTCCTGGTTCACCGAGAAGAGGGTTCCTTCTGTAAAGTCTTTGGGTGAATTGACTTGAGGTTCATACAATAAAACCTGACGTTTCAGCTTTGGAAATGCTACAAGAGACTACAGAGAAAAGGGGGGGGGGGAAAGAATGAAAATAAAACACCAGACTTTCTAAATGGAAACAATTACTTTTTAAGAACATAGTTCACTGCTGTGCAGGCTGTAGTGAGGGAACCGCATAGGCTTGTTGGGAGTTGCTAGAGGGCAACACAAAGATACTAGGAAAACCAGAGAAGGGACGCAGTTTACCAATAATCTCCTTCTGAAATGGGTTAGCATAAGTAAAATCACACAAAGTAGTAAAATACACAAACTCACGGTTACAGAAGTGGTGTTAAGTCTGACTTAAGTCATTTCTCTCTTTATTCTCGAGCTAAATAATTAAGTCTGATAGGGCAAACACTGAAGTGACTTTTAAGCAACATATATTTATCAGGTGCCATTGATTTCCTAGAGTAAGACCTGTCCCACTCCACAAACCACGATCACTACTGTGTGCCTTAGATAGCATATGGTCAAAAAGGTCTTGCTGTTTCCAAAAGCTTAAGTTAGATAATGCTGGGTAGAGAGAATGTGTTAATATAAAGGCAGTGTGTGCTCAACAGTAGTGCAAGGAGCTAGCATTACAACTGATTAATTAGTAAGAAAGGTGTTCACATTTCAGTTTCAAAGTACTATCTGACAGCACTTTAAAAATACTAATCCAATATCGCAGAGTACAAAAATCTGTTTCAAGAGAAAGGGAAATACCCATAAAGTCCTCCTAAGTTCTGCATCAGGGAGTTCAGTTGCCAGTTTAAGATTTTCAAAGCTGATCTTCTCTCTGGGTCTTTGGTTCCATGCAAACAGCACAGCTAGCTGAAATGTTGTTACCTCCAAGTCATACTGTCCAACCTCGTTCTTAAATGTTATCTGGGAAAAGAATAACAATTTTACTTAAAAGCCTTTCTGGATCACAAACTTTCTTACTATTACAAATACATGGAAAGTGCAGTCATTGAGATTGATACACCAAAAACTATACACTTACAATTCCATTGGACATGAGGTGGTGCCAGTGCAGTTTTCTACCACTGTGATTCTTTTTATAAAATTCTTCAACTTCTGGGATGAGATCTTCTAATTCCGTGGGCAGCGAGACAAACACTTTTTCAGAACTTCGGGACCAGGCACCAGCATTTAAAATTTTAATATTCACAGAGTCAGCTGTAAAACCATATTGGATCATGTGAATCTCCAGGTATAACAGACAGATAAACAAAATGCATTTTTTTTTCCTACTCTAAATACAATTACGGAGGACTAAATTTTCAGAAAGTAGCATGGTGTCTACCTACTTAAATATTAAGGTCCTCTATTTATGCACCACTGGCTTTTTGCCAGCAACACTGATTGAAATCTCTGGGTTTTTTGGCTTTCCTCTGCAGAGCTCCTTAAGCCCTGACACAGCATTATATCTGATGTTTGTAAGCACTGCTCAAGGGTTTTCAGCAGCAGCAGGTCCAAAACTGGATGTTCCTCAGCCTCTCTCATCAGTGAAATTTAATCTCAGAGATGTGATTTAAGCTCTTCATAGCATGCATCCAGCTCTCCTGCTGGCAGATAGAGGAGCACAGCATGAAGCACTCATGAAGAATGATGAGGGCATAAAAGGACACAGTTCAGGCATTTACCTGGTTGATACCGATTCAAGCCCCTGCTTGGAATTCAACTACAAGAGTAGGGAGTCTGTATCTACAAGATTGCTCATCATGAAAACCCACAGTAACTTACAGAATGATGTAGCTCCAGTGTCAACTGTAAGAGAAAGCAGAGTCTACAGATACTTCCAATCTAGGGGTAACAACAATGCCCTGAAGACTACATTCAACCTGCAGTTGATATAATTTTTAACTCAAGATTCAACAGAATTATTTTACACTAAGAGAAATGCAAAATAGCAAATAATTTGAAAACAATACCTGGTAAAGCAAGTTTATTATTTTTGTGCATTTCTTTGAAGGCCTGGTTCAAGTCTTCAGACACTTTGATATCCTGGAACATTCTAGCCAGCTTGTTTACATAGTCTGCTGGCATTCCTACTTCCTGTATAAACAAACAGAACACTAAACTATCACATAGACAACTATGAACAAAAAGCTTTATTTTTAAAATAATAAACTCAAAATAATGAAAAGCATTAAAGTACACAGGTATTATCACTTTACAATAACAGTTAATCTGCAATGCAACAGAATTTTTTTTTGCATGGATCATAAGTAGTTACCCCTTAAAGGCATATGATGATTCTTTTAAAGAAATCCAAGTGCTGAGGAACATATGCATGCATCAAGGAATCAATGAATTCTCAGATCTGAAGGAATGTTTATTGCATGCAAATAATATTCTATTCTACACAAAATTTCACAATTAGAGCACATCTCAAATTATTTACATACCTAAACAACAAGTACACTGCATTTTGCTCATTTGCATATGGACTATATGAAGCCTTCAGATAATCATATATGAAATATTTTAAAATCTCGCACTACCACTATTACGATCAACATTTCTCTTAGAAAAGGGCTAAACAGTTTTACTTCTGCAAAGTACTGCCATAAAACAGAAGTATCAGGTGTCCCGAGTGGCCTGCAATTTAAGACAGAACTCACCTAAGCAAGAAGAATATCTAAGTTCAAGAGTGGGAATTAATACCACAAGCAAGAGGCACAACCAAAGAAAGAAAGATGTCAGGCTACTTACTCTGAGCCATTCCACCATATTCTCCTCAATTTCACTATCAGCTGATATATCTAATATCAGGCGTCTTGTTAAGTGAGCTTTGTGATATCGCATGAAAACGTCTTTATTCTGTACATATTTAAGTACCAAAAGCTGTCAAAAAAGTAGATTGCATTGTCAATTAGACAAGTCTTTGAATGCTGATCTAATGCCACGGTAGACTATGAAGTACAAAAAGGCTACCTGACATTGCCTTAGGAGCAACTGTGTTAATACTATCACAGGCACCAGTTATGAATCTTTCATAATACCGCACCTCTAACTTCTTCATTTGTCAACCATCAGGAACCTTCTCTCAAATCAGAAAAGAGATTGACACTGGTATTTAAAAGCCTGCATTATTTTGTAGACTCACATCAGTTACTGTAATACATTACAGTGATATTAATTTAGCATACTAGTTTTGTGAACTGACACAGAGACATGAAACGCTGCACGGTTTACAAGAATTAAACACACACAAACACACTTGATGACATAATAAACTCTCTTCCCTATTATTACACCTTACATAACCGTTTTTGAAGACCAATGCCTCGACACACATAAGGAAATAAAACAAATTCATTCTTCAGAATAATCGTGAAGGAGAAAGCAAAAACATACCACTTCTTTAAGCTTTGCTTCAATTTCTTCAGAGGTTAGTTTTTTGCTTAGTGGTGTTTTTCTTAGCAACATGTCACAGTAATTAGCAAGAAGCTCCGGGCATTTGGATTCAGGCTGTGTTTTCAATCCAACGCTAAATAAAAGAACAACAGATCTTCAAATCATATAGAATCCTGCTATTCTGGAGTAGTCACACTGTTAACAAGACAGACCACTCTTTCCTGATCTCCTTTACAAAGATCCTGGTGGTGAATTCATATCCTTGTGAAACTAATGAAAAATTAGGGATAACTCCCTTTTATTCTTGAAAGAATAAATACTACCAACCTTTTTCAGACAGCTTCTACAACTTGATCGTTCCAACTGCTTTTCATTTTAGAACTCTTAACGAAGGATTATGTTGAAACTCCAGTGTGAAACAACTAAATATTGTATGGCAATAAGCATTCCAGTCGAGAATTAACAGATGCTGCAAGGTTTCACTTGTCAGCATGCTCTAATGAAAGTCTCAGGAACAGCTTCCTGCATCGCATTTCACAGATGGCAAAACCCAACACATCTATCACACAGTAGCAGGATACAACTATTTTATAACAGTATGAACAGCAGACTAACAGCTTGGAGATTAAAGGTAGGTTAAAGTTGACAAAAGTATGCTACAGCTGACAGACTGTGGTTCTTCAAAAGGCACTCAAGCTTAGGTTGTGTTCTGAACCGGTGTCTAGACTGGTGAATGAAATAGGGCCAAGGACCAATCCCTATTTCTAGAGTCGGAGGGCACCACTTCAACAGCTAGGGGTCCCAAAACAAAGGCAGCAAGTAAGATAGCAGGTAAGAAGCTTTGGGGATGTTGCTCATTCTCTCACCCTCTCATCCACTGCTGTGACAGTGCTAAAACTCTTCAACCTGTCCTTTTTAATTCATGAAGCAGCTTGCAGGCTACTGTCTTCTGCCCTCCTAAAGACCACTTGGGAGTAAAAGCAGATCGCTAGTCTTTTGGTTATTACAAGACAGAACCCTTATTTAATCAATGTGTTCCCAGGTATTTCTGAACAAGAGTCTTCAAGATCCTGACAGCAATGAAAGATTACCAAATTCCATATTCTTATCCTGAACTTAATGGCACAAGTTAAGCAGGATGAAGTTTCATTTTACTCAAACCAAGCTGCATACACAGTCAACTTGAAAGAGCTTGAGAAGAAGAATACGGAACAGAAGACCATTGCCATCGTGGTGGTTTCTAAGAATCACTAGGCAGGTTTAGCTTTAGGAGTGAAACACAGTTTGAATGAGGTATTGATTTGGATGCTCCCAGAGGAAATGAAAACATTAGCAGAGACCTAAACTTCTCTACCTTGCCTATATCTATATGAAGCAGACAAAGCAGGGATCCAGTCTTTTGTGAAGGTGTTTCTCCAATAACATAAACCAAGCAAGAGTAATCCCTGTCCAGGTTTACCGTTAGTCCAAAACCAAACACAGAGTAAGAACCAGAATGCTGAAAAGATATTTATATCCATCTACTCCTAACGAGAAGTAATTGGAAAGGGAAGCTCGCAGCCCAGCTACATAAGCTTTGTTTCTGTAGTAAATCAGACTACAAACTATATATAAACAATCCCAACCACCTAAATATATACAGATTCCTACTTAAGTGCCACATCACATGTTAAATCAATTAACTGACTGACACCTTCTCTTGGCTGAGCTCGCAGAGCAGCTACTGTAAGCATCGTTCTTCTTCTTGAGTCACACAGGTCTGCTTAATCTCCTGGAAGTTGTTAAACTAACCTGGTTAATCCCACACTGAAACAACAATGTAATACCCAGACAGGTCACACTCACAGCTGGCACAAGAGGAGGTGGTGAACAGCTTGTGGCTGGTTACACCTTAATCAGCCACAGTTATTCCCATAAAAGTTACTGCCTCAGTTTTTTCCCCAGTTGCGGCAGAATTATACAGCTCAGGTTTTTTGAATTAATAGCCCAGGAAGGTATTATTAAATTCGGCTAACAAATTGACTCCTTACTCTACTATAAAAGAATAGATCCCCAATTACTACAAATAAATTTGAGTTTAAACAGGCAGCTATTCACTGCCATGTGAAGAGTGTCTTACCAGGGGTTGACAAGCAATCTGAAATTCCATAATGCAAAGACCACAAAGCTCTTTTAAACAGTGTTACTTTTTGAAGAGATATTTTAAAAGAGAAACTCAATCATTAACAATTTAAAAACCTTGATTCACATAAAGTTTATAAGGCTTACCCCTTTTGCTTCAATGGCAATTCAAGTTTAAATATTGTAGCATCATTCACAACTGCTTTGTATGCCTGAAAAATAATTACAGATTATTAGCGCTTCACTCAATTTCTCTCTTTTAACATACGAATCACAAAAGTTTAATCTCTCTTTTTAGATTGCTGTAACGTGAAATGAATCCTATTTTATTAGTCCAAAGTTTGTGGATTTGATTTTCAACATAGGAGTTCAAATCCTATGACTCAGTTTCTCATTAACTGATGTTTTTAATTTTCCTCTTTTTCCATTAACATCCTACTTTCCTTTAAGCAACAAGTTAGGGAAGGACTGCATGGAACAGGTTGCATATCTGAAGTCATGAGACTACACCCAAACATGTAGTAAATTCTAAACATAAATATATTGCTGAATGAGACATTAAGGTGATCAACACAAAGATCATCTTCTGATGTGCTCTACAACATTACAAAGCTAAGCACAAATGCAACTTTATGCAGAACTACAACACAAATTAAAAGCTAAACAGTTGGTAGTAAGTTTCATCAATATTTTAGTCTGCATATTTAGTAGAGTAAGAGCAGCTTCTAGATTTAACAGTGAATAGGCACAAGGATTTCAGAGACATCGTAACGTGAATTACAATTCTTAAACTGAAAATGAATGATTAGCAGAAACACATACCTTATCTCTTGCAGTAAGAAATCTTGGATCATCTTGAAAAGCTTCTTTAACCAACTTACTAAATCGATTAAATAGTGTAAGCAATTGTTCTACATATTTCTCAGAATCCTAAAGTTGAGAGAGGCAAAAATCAAATAAAAAAACAAGGCTCCAAAGAATTCAGTGTGAGCTTACATGTAATTCCCTCATTTGTAATAATGTAGTACCCTCAAGCCTGCATACTATGAATGAGCGTTTTATCTATATTCTCTGTATGGAAGAGTTCTACAGTATGTAAGCCTCAACAAAGACTTTTAGGATAGTATTTCCAACATACAAACATATATATACATATAAAAAGAAGAAAATATAAACTTTCAAATATTGTATAACAACTTCTAAATAAAAAAAAAAGTTTTCAAGGACCAATAAAAGGCACATCCTAATTGCTGCAGATACTCAGGCCTCCCAGACCCAGAGAAAAAGCTGATAAAAAGCTGAAAAAGAACAATGGGAAAAACCCTTCTAATTTCCACACTGAACAACCATTCTCAGACTGAAAGCAAATTTCAAATTTCATCAGGAAGTTATAATTCTGAGAAAATTGATTATGCCTTTTGAATTAGGATGCTAACACAATCTCACCATATAAGGATCTCATGGACTTAATTTATAACCTTTTCTTTTTTGCAAATTGGATTCACATTTTAAAGCTACAACTGAAAATTTAAGGAATAAAAAATTATTTAAAAAGACATTTAAAACTTTCAGTGGATCAAAATCTAATGTTTAAACATAAAACCTTCAAAATTATTTCCATTCACATGTATGTCCCACAATTAGAGTATTTAACTTCTGCAAAGTTGTTTTTTCATTGTTATTTTATTAAAAAACAGTACACTTACAGTAGTAATAGTTTCAGCAGCTGCTACCATATCTGCAAGTCCAGCACTAACAATATGTTCTTCCAAGTCTTTTAGCATAGGCTCTATGCCATTCGGAACTTTATCCATCAGCGAAAACATTAAATGCAACTCTGAAAGATACAAATACTGATAAAGCCACCAGCCAAAGACCTGTATAAAAACCAAATATACAGCATTTCTGCTAGGGATATCTTAAGTAGAACACTGAATACATGAAGAACAGATACTCCAATTCATCCCTTAAAGAAAAAAACATTTTGAGTAGTGTTGTAGTTCTGGTCCCACAAGGAGATTCTTCTGAAGGCAAAAAGAGATATTTATTGCAACACAATACTCGCTTGTGCATATAATATCACAAGCTTGAATAGAAACCCTTAAAGTCAATGGCAATTTGGATTAAGTCCAGGTTCTCAGTATATCAGCCTTAAAATCCCTGGCAAAAATGGGTCTCTTTCAATTGGAAGTCTATGCAGGAAATTGCACGGATTCAAGATTATTATTATTTTTTTTTAAATTAAAGCCACACAGAGCTGTCTCTGTGTATCTTCCAATACCATCTACAATGTTTTGTTTTAATTAAAAGCATGGCAAATTCTGCCGTAACCAAAACTACGGTAAACAGCATTTTTTTTCCTTTCTGTTTTCCCGAAGAGTTTATTTAGTTCTTCTGAAAGTTACCAGTTCAAAAACTTCAAAAGTGTATATGGTTAATTTGTCTACTTCTTGTGAAGGCATTTCAAAAGAAAAAAAATGTACTGAAACATCAATAATCATCTTGACAAAGCTGTCCACAAGGGAACACCTGGATTAAGGCCACTAGATTGGTTTGGAGACACTACAGAGATTTGAACGAAACACGTACTGTAAGTGATGGCAGCACTGTTTTACATAGGGTAAGTCCAAAAAGCTCGCTCAACTGTTACTAGATCTTTTCATCTGTACTTTAAAAAAAGGATGAGAGGGAGAAAGAGATGGCAGGAAAAAAAGGAAACAAAAAGATACATTAAAGGGTTCTACAGCTGTTTCTGTAAACTGGTGATGGCAGGAATAATTCAAGAAAAAAAATAATTCAGTGGTTTCTCCTAATAAACGGTGACAAAGGAAGACCTCAGGTGCATCCCTAAAACTGTAGGAACCCGAAAAAACACAGATTCTTCAAAGACAGACTTCAAAATAACAAAACCAAAAGTAACATTTCACTGGAATTTCTCTCAGAGCATTTTATGACCCTTAAAGGTAAATAAATCCATATTGTAGTTGTTGGGGCACTTAAGCAAGTTCTGTTTTCATTTTGTATTCATAAAATCCAAGTTTACTTTTTATTTCTGTTATGAAATACTTAAAGAATAAAATTTAGGCCTCTCATCCCCCACTATAAGCAAACAAAAACACAATAAACCAATTCTGAAGACCATTTGCAAGTTATGACATCTTTGATAGTTTTTAGTTGGAAAACATTATGCCTGCCTTCCTTTGCACAGCATGTAAATATGAAGTACTTAATGTAACCAAGTATTTTACAGTAGTGCCCAGCTCACAGCCAAAAAACCTAGCCCTCTTTTGTCAGATGCTGTTTAATAATGAAAACAACATGAAATTATTTGGGGCGAATAATATCAGAAAGATCCATCCATAAGTGAAGTACAGCAGAGGATACCATCAGATGTATATATTACTATATATAGCTCCAGTCTTTAAATAAATTTTTAATCATCTGCAGCTGCACCCTTCATTAAAATACTTTAAACAGCATAGGTAGGTCTAGAAAAAATAAAAGATTTGAAAGAGATGCTTGAGTTCTTATATACTAAATGGAAGTGTTTTGCATCCAAGCAGTATCATGGGGCAGACGTAGCTACAAGGAAAGAGAGGACTGTGAATATTTCAACAAGTTTCTAAAGAAAGATGCTTTGGATGCTATAGATGAATCCTTCTGAAGCTCTGCATTTAAATAACCCTCCTGTATTCTCCCAAAGGCTGCAACATATACCCGTAAGAAGTTTCGTGGCTTTCTAGATTTAGCTCTGGACTACTGCCAGAAATCATGCTGCTAGATGAACAGATCAGTACGACATAGTTTCGAGGTCAAATATTTTCTGAAATGCTAGCTGTAGAAGTCATTATTTTCTACACCATCTTAAGTAATGAAACAGTTTTCATATTTGCATAGAAATGAAAATTTCACATAGACATTAGTAAATATTCCCTGGCTGCAGGATACCAAGGCTTCAGAAAAAAAAAAATTAACCTGTGATTTCAGCTTTTTTTTTTCTTTTCAATTTCCCTACTTGAATTATGACTATTAATGACTTACCTAGTCTAGTTTACCATACGGCACCAATACAAGATTTTTGAATCACAATAACCCCTTATGGCAGCAGAGTTAAAAAAAGCTTTTGAAAACTTTGAAAAGGCAAGCAGAGCTAACTTTCAATACTCAGAGTGACATAATGGCTATAAAACCAGATGAAAAACTTGCAGAGATTTTGTTCATTGACCTATCGGTCCTGCACCAATAAACAGAGTAACAAAAACATCTCCCTGCTTTTCAGAGAAACAGCTTTGTAAAGAGATGCTTCACTTTTTTTCCAGGGGGGAGGGAGTAGTGGGGGTGGAATGAATGGGCAGTGTTCGTTCTGAACTATTCAAATAGAAAATAAGACACATGCAACATTTACCAGAGTTGGTCAACATGAGGAAAATAAGTTGTATGAAAAATAAAGAAAACAGAGCACAAAATATTCTTTTCTTTCAAGTAAGATGAGAGCTATCCAGTCATTCAAATCAGGGTATTGTACATACAGATTTCCAAAGCGATAAAAAAAAAAATAATAACCAATGATGGTCATCTTTGTGGGATAAAATTGCCCACATGCAGTAATATTTTATCTACGAAACACTGACACCATCTATTAAAACCAGTAATTTGATATATCTACAAACAAATCTATTTTTATGCAGCTGATGCTGAGTTCATCCTGCACTGTTCTTGAAGCTTCACTTACTTTCTGTTTCATTTCGTTTGATCATGCCTTGGCATTCAGCTAAAATAGTCTCTTTAAAAGATGTCACCAGGGCATTGACGCAGCACTCCATTAGCTGAAATATATTAAACACAGAATTAGCTCATTCAGCCATCTGAACACCAAAGTCTGATCTGTCTCAATTTTGCCATGACACAAAATCTAGCCTGTTCTCAAAAACTATGCTCTATAAAATAATTAATTCACTCACTGATGCACAGAAGTATGTGCAGTTTGAATAAAATCTATACAGGAAACCATATTTCTTAAAAATGCGTAGGTTAGTAAATGTGTTCAACTCTCTTCCAAACCAGTAATGAGCTTAATATTTCTGTCGCCTTTTTTCTCTCAAGGGAGCCATCGCTTTTGGAACACCAACTACCCTACTTAGTTTCCAAGCATACATCCAAGAGCTAAGAATAGTTCTCATTCCAGCGTACCCTATTTGGACCAGACTAGTTGGCTTGAACAAGCCACTATGGCTAGATGTAGAACAGAAACTGCTTGTACATGTCAGGACCATCTCTCTTTTGTCAGCCTCTTTATACGGGTTACAGTTTATAGCTGCGCAAAATGAATGTTTTACAACTTAACAAAAGACACAAAATACATTTTGATCCACTGCAGAAAATTCAGATTTAAAGGGTATTTATTTAAAATAACCTGTTTCCTGAACTGATTTCAACACAGACAATTAGGAACTATTCATTGCAGTCAAATCTTCCTCCAGAATCTGAACTCTGTACAATATTGCTCAAGGGGGAGTGAAGGGGAAGGAAAAAAAGAAAAAACCATCCTTTATATTAAATGGCCATATTTCAACCTAAAAGGAAATCTAGAACAGTTTTAATTAAATTTCTGTGGCTCCTTTTGATTGCAATGAACAATAACTCTTTCAGGTATTCTAAATGAGCATTAAGAAACCCTTTACCTACTAGACTGGTCAGCTTATTTTCAAACATCATTGTCATCCACTGTTAAGCATAGGGGAAAAAAAAAATCATACCTGACTCAAAATGAAAGAATAAAAATCAACTTGAAAAAAACCCTGCCCTTCAATCTGAACTTTTGATCTACATTTAACTATTAAAACACATGTAGAAATTGTAAATTGCCAGATTGGGAAGTAATACAGATTTTTTGCAAGAAAAAATGCAATGGATGATTAAAAACATAAAATCAAGAGTTTCATATCAATCTACTGCTACCAAATAATACTGTAACACACACAAAAATCAAAACTGCATGTAATAATACTACATAAACATAAAATACATCAATTTTTCTACACATTATACTTACTGCTTCTACAGAGTTACATTCACGCCTTGTTTCTAAATACCGTAGTGCTCTTTTCTCTTCTTCTTTTAGTTTAGCATCTGCCTGTGCAAAAGTAGAACAGCAATCATTTTAAGTACTAACACTTTCAGAACAAAGTTGCAACAGAATTTTTACTTACATATTTCATATAATTCTGTACACCGTTCTGCTGTAAATAAGAAGGAGCCTGTGTTCTATAAAATCTCTCTGTTGAATCCAAATATGCCTTTTCAAAGTTATCCCGATATATCTGAAGTTTATCTTCAGGATTAGAACAAAGGTTAACTGCAAAGAGAAAGTACAAACTTACTCTCAAGTCTTGGAAACTTATGTGGCTAATAATAACCAAATCTCTCTCATCAAAGTGAGTCTTGTGTTAAAAGGTTGCATTGAACAATTTGGAGTATCCTATAAATACACTATGATCCCTAAAGGTAACCAAAATTGTCCAGTCTTTGCTCCAAAAACTAGATTAACTAAAGGGAACTGGAAAGAACGGCATACTAATCTCCAGCATTTTTCACATTCAAACATGGTAACCAGAAATACACATACAACTGCAAAACTGGAAAGAAAAAAAAAAGCCTCGGCATAATGCCTAATAAAGTGAAAACTTCACCTGACTGAGCAAAAAGCTTTTCTTAGAGTCCCAATGTCTTCATTTTAGATTTTTTTTTTTTTTTGCATTGGGTTTTTTCTGTTTTACAAGAACAGAGACAGTGAGCTTACTGCAGTGTTTTGCACTATTTGGAAAAAAGTTCCCACCTTCCTCTCAACTGTTACAGAGAAATAAAAAAATAAATACAGTTCTTAAATGGAATATGCTTTAAAAAAAAAAAGAACTGGACATCTATAAAGCCATCTGAGAGTATCAGCCACAAGTTTAATTCAACAGGCTGCAGAGCTTTGAAGAGGCAATGGTGAAACATCACAGAAGTTTCAGTTACACCTATCTGTTTTGCAAGGAAGAAAAAGACTGGGAGTCTTAAATGCAACCTGTTTGGCATTTCTTCTTCAAACTGTCTGAAGAAACAGTATGGAAAGGAGCACAGACATAAGGTTATATCTGCAATCCTAAATGGTGAAGAAGTAGTTTGCTCTTTGAAAACGCTGTTTTTGCAGTAATTGATACATAGCTAAATCACTTAGAAGTTAAAGATTTTAAACAGAATTTAATTGGTACCACATATAGCAACAACAAAAAAAATTAAAAAATGCTGAGACAATCATAGCAGCCCTACCACCACAACTGTCAGCTTTGTAAGATGAAAATTCATTTACTAAAGCGAGGAGGCAACAGAGATTGGTCTGTGCAAGACATACCATATGATTCTCGAACTCCAATAACGAGCTGAGAGTCGAAAGCTTCTCCTAGTCTTTCAGCATGAACTAGCTTCATTGCACTGTCCTGAAGTCTATTTTTTATATTTGAAAATATGGATTCATTCCACGTATCTAGCATGAGCTGTGTATCAGGAAGAAAAAAAAAAATCCTGTCAGAAAGGCACATGCAGACCTAAGTTTGTGCCAAAGAAACACAAGAGATCAGAAATAGAAAGCAAGCAATTTATAATGTAATTTTCAGGTTATATACAGCAGTTCAGCTACCTTAGAACTTGATCTTGCTTTGAACTTATTATAGAAGTAATATTCAGCTTACATTCTAAGCTTAATTTATTTAACAGGACAGCAAGGGGAACCAGTATCAGATTCAGATATTAATTCCATAATTCTGTATTATTTCTGGAGTTCTCAGTAATCAGTCAAGCAATTTTTCCAGCAATGCAACATGTCAGGAATTGCAATATCAGGAGGGTACTTTTGAGCCATAGTTCACTATTTGGCAGGCTCTGTCTTAAACAAAACCAAAAAACTCAATTAATGCCACAGTTATGTAAAGAAAAAAAAAATGGTTTTATCTAACATAAAAGTTCAATATGCAAATAATGCATGTATTATTTATAAAAAACTCCAAACCCCATCTAAGCACTGCAAAGTTTTGAAATCTGTTATGAAGGCTCCTAACAAAATCCTCATCGCTCAAAGGGTCCCTTCATATTCCATTATGAGATTTTTATATTTTTTTTAGTGATTGCTACTGGCACTTCTGCAAATGCATTGCATTACACCTGATCACCAGACCCAACGTGCTGCAGCTGAGCAACACAAAAAGTTCAGTGGCAGGCCAGGCCATACTTCCGTCAAACTAAGCTTGACCAGCCGTTACTAGTGAATACTCAAAGCATGCTAAATATTTGTTAAAAACCTTAATTTGCCTTAGAATTCAAGTTACTGTGGTCTTTTTTTTTTTTTTTTACCCTTAGACACTGGATCTGGCTCTTTCCATATGCCACTGAATACTTAATGAAATTATGCCAAAGCTTAAAAGATAATTTCATTTTTATTTTTTCCATCCAATTCATGCCATTTCATTGCTTTAGAAGAAAGCTCAAACTTACAGTATCTTCAAACTTGACAGTAACCGCTACTCATGTAATTTTAGCATGTCAATTGTCAGTCTATGCTGGCAGTGGAAAGCAGGCTGGAATCAAAAAGTTTACCAGTTCAAACTTCACCTCATGATTGTGAATAAGCTTCCTGAAAAATGAGCTTAGGACGACTTGACACAGTTGTATGTCAAAGTTAATAATAAAGATTAGATGGTCTTGTTCCATTCTTGCTTTGTACGTTTTACATTTTAACGCAGCAAGCACCTAGTAAAAGTCAGATATCCTTTTGAGAGACTTAAGTTTACCATCCTTTGTCCTTATCTTCTCCATAACTGTTTCTCAGTTTCAGCTAAATTTCCATTTCTTACACCGAAGTCATATGTGTTGGAAGGAAATTATAGTTCAAAACACTGGAACATTCTTAGAAGCAAAGCTTTATTTGATTATGCTTCCTCAATTACTTTTTTTGTAATTTTAACATTATTGATACGCACATTATGGTTGCGCTGAACAATTATAGAATTGGTTTACAAGAGCTGAAACGAGTAAAAAATGGAGGAGAAAATGGTAAGATAATATCAAGCAACCTGGCAGGCACAGTAATAGCTTTGTCATGGTCAAGCTTCTTTTAGACATTATGGATAAGGAAGTTTTATGGAGATAATTGAAGGAAAACACACATATCATTGAACTTCTCAAGCATGGGGGAAGTTTTCACAAGACGCTTTTTAGAAAACTACAGAGAATGATGCCACAAATAGGAAGTGACCTTCGGCAGTGAATATGAAATAAGAAGACAGGTTGGAGACTCTGGGCTTTGATGTCCCAGTCATGAGATGGTCCTAACTGGACTGCCTATGAGAGGTAAGACACATCTCCATCAACTTCAGTCCTGAACAAAACATGAAATGTTAAGACACCAGTTCTCCTCACTACTTTCTCTACTCCACCTTGTTTTTTCTTTCATTTCTTAGTTCTTCTGCACACAGCAGAGTTAACAGCTCCGATCTTTGAGAGCCTAATAAGATCACATGCGTTCTCCAACAAACAATGAAAATTAAAAAGGTAACTTGAGGTGGTGATTCCTCTTTGCTGCTGTTCTCTCTTCCTTTTCTTCAAGGGGATCAGATGTCAAAATAGGAGGGCGAAGAAAAAAAACCCTTGCCCAAAGTAATGCATTTGAACTATTTTATTCTTCCCATCCTGGAGATAGGGGACAGTTAAAATTATCTTCACTACCAAATAAAAGATTGTTAAAGAAATTTCATTTCCCTATAGATACTTTCTGCAATGAAAAGGGATAATGAATGACGTTAAAATAAAGGACTTAACACTTTACAACTGATATGCTCCTTTTTTCTTACAATAAAAGACTAAAGCAATTTCAAGGACCATTATTCATGGGACTCAGAACACTGAGCACTCCATACTCAAAACCCTAGACTTTCTTCATGTGTTTGATATGAAATAGTAAAAAGATCATATTCACAAGATTCTCCGTGTCCAATCTTTTCATTGATATGACTGCCAGTTTGGAGGAAAAAGGAGAAATTAAGAGATCAATAGCCACATTTAACTTAAGATGACAGTATTTAATTGGTCATTTATAAAATGCAAAAATGTAACCCGGTTAAGATCTTGGTCTAGGGAAATAAACCAGAACTAGGAGTAGAAAAACTACTCATTCACATGTAAGAGTACACCTGCTACTTAAGTATAGAAACAGCAGGTGAATTTACCACTGCCTCCTGCCCTAGCATTCAAGTCTAATTAAAAACAATCAAACAAAAAAAGCAACCCAGATGAACCCAAAGCCCAAGAAAGAAGTGCTTTAATCACCTGAACAAAACTGTTAACAGCCAAAGCAAAACTATTGTGGAGAGGAAAAAAAAGTAGTTGCAGGGTTGTTCTGACCCTCATGCTGAAGCAAAGTGATACGTCATATTACGATTGGTGCAATTTAATCATCCAGCTACAGAATCCCTTCTGTACTATTGCTGTAGGCAGAACAGTGTGCAACAAAACTCTTAATACCTATCACTTACCTTTCGAACAATACTGTCTTCTACATTAGACTTCTTGTTGCTGCCCTGCTTGCCCATTAAAGTAATCTCTAATTGACAAAATGGCTTGGGCAAAATATCACACTGTGTGAAGAACTTGCGCCACTCCACTATATATGCTTTTAGTAAAGCTGTATCATCTTGATGACTCAGCACTCTCTGGAGGAGGGGGGGGAGAAGAGGAGGTAATTTATAAACAAATTTCTGCACAAAATACAGATTGGCTTTGCTTATACTGAAAATAACTCCCCATATAAAATCCAAATCTACAGATGTATCAGAATAAGAAACTCTACATAGTTAAGTGCCATTTAGTTTAGGGAAATATTTATCAACCCATGGCAGATGGACCATATCTAAAGGGTAAAGAAAGGTAACAGAAAACAGTCAGTAAGTAAATTTTCCAGATGAATATTTTTTTTTTTCTTTTAAGCCATCTGCAAGTCAAAAAAGACTGTAAAACCTTTGGTCTAAAGGAATGTACTACTACAACCATATCTAAAAAACGAAAGAAAAAATTGTAAGGACTACATTATATTCTCTACAGTGAAATGTTTAATTCAATGGCATCTACTAACCTTTCATTAGACCCAGACAGCTCGTTAACACCTATATTTTCTTAAAGCCTGGAAACTACAACTACATTGTACAATGGCTATCATAATGTCTAAAAAGATGTCCCTCAAACAACAGCCAACGCACACCATATCAAAGGCCTCAGTTCAGAATAACATTTATGCACATAAGCAACAAGCTGATGCAACTTAAAAATCAACATTTATATGACTCATTATACAATGGCCTCTATAAGAAACTATCTTCCTTTAAGCAAAGCCTTTGTGATGTAAATCTCTTCCCTAAAGAAAGATTTTATAGGCTTTAATTTTCTCTTTTCCAAACCTTTGACATGGGGTTTTTAATTTATTTTTTTTTAATTTCACAACAACCCCCTCTTCTAAATCCCTGCTTACAGAAAGCAT
The DNA here is from genome assembly GCA_013396915.1 of Stercorarius parasiticus. NCBI lineage: Eukaryota > Metazoa > Chordata > Aves > Charadriiformes > Stercorariidae > Stercorarius > Stercorarius parasiticus. Next base: position 213,291 of record VWZL01001514.1, on the reverse strand, counting down.
CTTTTGCTGTACATTTTACAAACACAAAAATTTCCTTTGAATCTACTGACAACTTCAATCATTTGGGGGGAAGCCCACAAAACTGGACAGCTAAGCTTTCTGAGTTGATAGCATCGATATTTCTAGTACACCATACATATGGCTTATTTTAAAGCCATCCAGGAACATGTCAGCATAGCACTGAAGCTAGACAAACAAAAATTTTTTTCAGAGAGTAATTTCTTATAGAAAATTTTGCCTCAAGAAGTTTTAAAGTGGAAGAAGATTCCATAAGTACCGTTGGATAAACAAAAATAATGCTGGGCTGTTTTTTTTTTAATATAACAGAAAAATCATTGCCCACCCCAGTTTCAAGGACTGTGAGGAAACAATGAGCCAAGGCAAATGCTCAAGGCTAAGTCTTCTTTTTGTCAATAGAAGTTCGCAGGGTAATTATGATCTCTAGAACATCACAGAATTTCAAACAAAAAAGCAATGCATTTAGATCCAACGAAAGTCAGAACTATTTGGTTATTTTTCTAACAATATGAATAGAAGTTATGAAACATTAAAGACTTACTGCTTGTGCCTGTTTAATAAAATCGAGGATGTCTTCCTTCAGAGCCTGATGGATTTTTGCTGGACCTTTATCATCCCACAAGCAAACTGCATGTACATCTCTAGAAAACAATTTATCCATCTTTTAGTAACACAGCTACTCAAAGTTTAATGCTGTAATGTATGAGGTTTAGTCATAATTTAAGTATGTCTAAGAAATTAATACACTTTTCATCTACCATTGTCAACCAATACACGGTTAGATCCCAGCGACGCATGCAAGAAAACACGTTTGGAAAGGAGACTTACACTATAAGAAAGTCTTGGACGCAAGTAACAGCAACCTATCTAGTAAAAGGCTATGGTCAAGAAGAAAATGTAAAAGCCAATTCTGTTTTCAGCATCTATTCAATAATTCTTATTGCATTAAGGACAATTTTTAAAGCTTTTTCTTTGACAAAGACAGAAATCACTTGCCAGTAGAAGCATTACTACTGAGCTCATATTATTCTAAAATGCTCTCATTAACATGCAGCCTTCACTCACAGTTTCACAATCCAAGCACTACAACATCCTCGTGCTACAAAGGAAACGGACCCTTCCTTGTGAGAAATTTGAGCTCAGGGGCATCAGGTAATTTAAAAGATGTTTTAATTAATTTAATAAAATCACTTAAACGTTTCCTGACAGCGGTAGCATTTTAAAAAGTGAAACCGCACTGCAGAAAAGCTACCAAACAGCATTGCAAAGCAAAATTCTATTAATGAGTTTTAATCAACATTGAAATAAATTCTTATTTTTCCTAGCTGACAGCCCAGCAAATGTAACTTAATTCCTACTTTCTTTCCATACTAAAGACTAAATAAAGCAAGTTACACTACTAACCATACATCATACATAATGTGGCCTAGCAAGTCTTTTTTTGACTCATTACCTTTCTCTGGTGGTTCTTCCTCCTTTCAATAACAAGGCCACATCTTGGCAGGAAAGTAACTATATAATCTAAAGGTATGACCTTATTCCTATTAAATCACTACTGTTATTTCAGTACAAAAGCATCTTTTTTAGTTTAACTGAAAAGACAAAACTTAACAAGGTAAAAAGTTCCATTGACACAGGTCAAACATGCTGACCCAGGATTTACAGAGGTTTACCTAACTTGTAAGACTTATACAACTTTCACATGCAGAAAAGGTGTTAACCGTATTCAGTATGCCGCTGTTTCCTGACAGTGGTGAAAAAAGCAATACTGGATAATTATACTCAAAGGGCAGGTAGAAGACACGTACAGATTTTGAATTTTTATTAAAAAGCTTAACAAAGAGCACTGTCCAAAGACAGGAACCTAGGAGAGTGGGATCCTTTCCCTCAATATCCTTAATTTAGCCATAAAGTTACTTAAGTTCTGTTCAATAACTCAGCTACAAGAAAAATAATAAACGGAAAATTTCAATACCAATGCAGAATCATTGAACTACTTATTAAAAATGAAAGCAATGACTTCCAAACAGAATTTGTACCTTAATTATGCCATGTTTCTGGCAACTACTACAGTTGAGACACCATAAGATATTAAAACTCATTACATGACAAGTTACCTTCCCTTTTGGTTGGCAGAAAAGTGTGACAGGTGCAGTAAGATGACTGTAAAAAGAATCACTGCACTGTCCTCATGAAAAAGAGTAATAAAGATACAGACTGCAACAAGACTGCATTTAAATAAAAAACACTTTTGTGACAGATTTTAAAAAGCAGGAGAGTCTGCAGATCTCAGATACAACTGTATTTGAGGGAAAGTAACTATGTTGAGACAAAGATTATTTTAGATACACTTTTGATATATATGTTGTAACTCACTTCCATACTATGTTGCCAAAGGTCACATGATGTATTTTAAGAAAAAAAAAATCACCACCTAACAGGAAGCAAACTCTGGCTTTTTGGAAGGAGGAACAAGGCAGGGTTTTTACAAAGTACCATAATGCAAACACTGTCTGAAAAATATTATATATATTACTCTTAGGGTATAAAACTATTCAAACTATACCAGTTAAACTGCATTACCCTGTTACTTCAGTAGCATTCTTAAGTTATTTTAGAAGAAAGCCATTCAAATCAGAATAAAGTGCCTTTAAATGAATTTACTGCCAAAGCAGTGAATAAAACTTTCTCTCCAAATTTAACAAAACATTTGTGGGCAGGTACAAAACTTGTTTACTATGATCAGTTGAAGTCAAAAGCTCTGCTGTTCTTTCTCCATGCTGTTTGCAAAGATCTGAAACTCAGCAAAACTCTACTTTTGCACATTTACAGCAATGTAGGCACACTTACCACTTAATACAACTTAAACTAGTATTTTTGTTCTGTGTGTTCGCACGTAGTCTGTGTCACGTGTGACTTCTGTATCAGATGGAGTACTATAACCGTATTCCCATTATGCAAGGAATATAAGTTACTAACAAATTACTTACGAAAACAGATCAAACCATTGCTGTTTTGTGACTGACTCCTGACGAAGAAGTTTCAGAACGATGGGGCGCATGAAATCCCATTTGTCTTCAAACTGAAGTGAACCTTTATTCTAAAAGGAACAAAAAAACTATTGTTAATAAAACAGTTTCTTAAAGTTGTCTTTAAGGATTGCACTTTCAATGGTTGATGTAAAAATGTCTTCTTAGAGGTGTCTCTCATAAGCTAGCATTTGAGCTATGACACTATAGCTGAACACCACCTTTCACAGTAAGCGTTATTTGTGAAAGCGACAGAGCTATTATTTGTTTCTTAGAGAAGCAGATTGCCAACTTCTTCCCTTATTCACCGCATCTGCTACGATGCAACAAGTTCTATCAAGTGTTCTTCACCTCTTAGTGAAGTTACACACAGACGCGTGTAACTCAGTCAGCTTCCCCACCACAGCCAAGACACATGCAAAGAAAGTCATGAGGCAGAGCTGCAAACCCATCCTGAATAAATTACCATGACCAAAATGGCAGCCAGGAATCAGGAATAGTACCTGCAGATGCTGCCACGTACCTTTTTTTTCTCCACTATGCATTTGGCACGAGCAGCAAAGAGGGAGGAAGGAAGCAGAGTAACGTAGGAGCTGCTGTATCACAGACTCCCTTCCTGTGGGTTAACTGGCCACTGGCAGTATGATGGACAAGACAACAGTGGGTGCAGATAAAAATTATTTACACCGTGCTGAAAAATCTAATCCAACACAGATTTTTTCAAATTTATGATACAAATTAAGAGGAAAGCTAAAGAAATTAAGTACTCCCACATCATTCTGATTATGCTGAAAAATCTCATTGTAGTATACAGGCTAAGCTTCCATTATTAAAAAACAAAACACCACAACCACCAAACTTTAACATATGCACATGTTGTGATCCTATTTGCTTACAGCTCCACATTTTAAAAGGAAAAGCCTGCAATCAAAAAAAAAAGTTGATTGAGAGTTCTGTGGCAGAAAGACTACTAGTTGAGCTATCTGCAATGTTATTATGTTCCAATGCACTGTTTACTTCTGAACGGATCATTGTCTTGGCTAGTAATACTACATTTCACACAATTCACCTCAAACACAGCAAATAATACAGTCTAACTACTTAAAATTCTGACAAATGCATTGTTCTGCCACTAACATCTCTTCAGATAAACAAGCACAAGCAGCATGCCACCTTTTCTCAACCACATCCTGATTAATTTCTACATGGAAATTTACAATTAAATCTGTTATTTAATATTCAGAATAAGCAGTTTGGAAACTGTATCCCCTGCTGCTCTTAAGAACAAAGATGGCTCATCTTCAAGTTATAAAGATGCAACAGGCCTCACTATTTTACAGCAACAGCACCTGGTGGCCCCACAGCATTATCAAACCGTTGTGGTAGGTACTGAACATGGGTTTCACAGAAGCAGCCCCCATTTGATAAAGTTTGTAAGTCTTTCAACATTAAAAAAAAAAAAGGAAAAAGAAATTGTTTTTCCAATTCAGAGAGACAGTTCTGCCTCTTCTCTTCCACTGCAAAAAAAAAAAAAATCTGCATGCATCATCTCTGAAAATCATCAACTACATGCTTCCCCCACATAGAGCTAACTTTACAATTGTTCCCTAAACTTTGATGAGTTGCTGTAATCTGTCCTAGTCCTGTGACAATGATTAGTTTCTACTTGCAGATATTTCTGTTCCCAGTCCCTCTTTGCAGGATAATGAACTTGAAAGACCATCTACTGAACAGTTAGAAGGTCCAGAAGAGGCATTATAAAAATAAGTAAAACAAAATTCCTCAAAAGTTTTCCTCTGGAGTGAAACTTCAGGGCAGATCCCTTAAGTTTTCTAGAAGAGGTAAAAAGCCTATTTTGCAATTTTGGAGAAGTGCAGTTCAGCCCTTCGCTGAAAACAGCTGAAGATAAAAACCAAATGCTTTATCTTTTGTGAATAAGACTAGTTTTGCTGTAGAACATGGGGGGGTGTGTGTGTGTGACAACTGCAAACACTAGTGTTTATACCATTCAGATTGTGATTACCTAGTTCATGCTAAAAAGCACACATAAAACTCTATTTCAGTTGTAAAAAAATGCATGTCCACTTGTAATGAACACATACCTACTTAAAAAGAATTCCCCAAATAAAGCTTGGCAGAAAATGCCATTAGGGAAGTTTAGAACTGTTTCCTATACACCAGAGTAAAAATTCATACTTCCTCCCCTATTCCTAAATTAGGCAGAAGAGGAAATAAAATAAATGGATTAAAAATCCCACTCAACTAAACTATTCTTTAAGTTCAATAAACAATTCGACATCTTCCAGAGAGATTCAGGCTTCCATGACCTTATGCTTTTGTACCGAAACTACCAAGAAGAAAGGATGCATAATAGCACCTACTGTGGGTCATTCACATTCATTGATTCTACTCCTATCAATGCATGAGAAAACCAAATTGTATCGTAGAAGAGATTAAACAGTGCTAATTCTTAGTTGTTACCAAAGTCATGCATACACCTGTGACCCAGACAACACGAGGAACCTGTTTCCCACTTTGTTGAGCCACCCACCAACCCATGCAATTTCTGAGCAGTATTTCCTGGGTAACTTTTCTTTCTTAGCTAGTTGCCTCAAACCACAATTCCCAAGGGAAGGTAAGCAGCAAGGTAAGTGACACCTTTGACAAAATAAAATTACTCCACTTATCAAATCTTCTCTGAAAACATGGATTACAAGTGATAGCCACACCCTGGCTAAGCAACCCTTCTAGGAGTTTAAACTTTAATGCTTTGAAAAACAACTCCACTTACGAAATATTTTATGTTTCAAAAGTCACTTCACTAAATTTGTTCACAGAGATTTAAAGTTCCATTTTAACACTAAACTTTACTTGAAATATATACTACTTCACACACTATATTGAAATATATACTACAACTTTACTCTTCAAACTTTTTCCTGTTCTTCACTTCTATGCCTAAGCACCTAAACACAGTATTTTAGGATAGCAGGTAAAAAACTGTTGGTGGATATTATGTAGAATTAGTACAATGATGCAAGCAGAATTGTTCCACTAACCAGTTTTCGTGATTTGGGTATTATCACATAACACAAAATTCCTCTCCTTAACTGTGAGCAAGTTTAAGAGAAGCACAGCAGAAGCAAGCACAGAATATGGTATAAGAGCCTAATTAAATGTGGAGTATAACAAGGCAAGGCAATATAACAAGACCTCCACACTACTGTCCCTCTGAACCTTGAAATGTCTATTTGGACATTCGGCTCTCTTTACTATGTCTTTACTGTTCAGGCCACATAAAAATTCAGCCCTCATGCTCTAAAAAGTACTGTGAAACAGCAACATCTCTACATCTTATTGTTCACCTTATCTACATATTTATCAGGGAGTGTAATGATAGGATGAGGGGTAACGGCCTCAAACTGGAAGAGGGTAGATTTAGATTAGATATTAGGAAGAAATTATTTTACTGTGAGGGTGGTAAGGCAGTGTCACAGGTTGCCCAAAGAAGTTGTGGATGCCCCATCCCTGGAAGTGTTCAAGACCAGGCTGGATGGGGCTTTGAGCAGCCTGGTCTAGTGGGAGGTGTCCCTGGCCATGGCAGGGGGGTTGGAACTAGATGATCTTTAAGGTCCCTTTCAACCCGAACTATTCCATGATTCTATATGAGTAGCATGTTCACCTTTACTACTTCACCAGTTTCAGACACTATATATATATTAAGGCTAGCTCACAGAGGGGTGAAGTAGGAAATATGAGGTCCTAGGCTGAAATAAGCACGGAAGTTCACTGTCTGATTAATCTCTGCTTCCAGCAGCTCCAAAAAATCAGTTAAATGATTATAGTGAAATTACTATACAAAGCAGAAAAGTAGCCACAGGAAAAGCTTTGCTATGTAAATAACTAGTGTGCAACATTCCCCTGCTTCTTAAGGCTATCCGAATTGTAAATAGCCAGGAAGAAACAGGCGAACTTAAAATACATATAAGGAAATATGTACTTTAAGTTGAAGAATTAAAAAACTTAAGGTATGTTTCCAGTTGTCAGCGAGAGAGGTGTGAAATTTAAAAAAAAGAGTCAAAACCAATGCAAAGGTAAATAATAGTTCTCACGTCACTTGAGTGAATTGGTTCAGACTATCGTCACTGCAAAGGAAACAGGTTACAAGCCCAACACACCCCCCGAAATGAAGTATCACACTTTAAAAGTGCCAGAGTCAAATGTACATCACGAGAAAAAAACTCTAAGGGACTCGCCTAGAACTGGCTCAGTCACCTACAGGAAAGCCATGGCCTCACTGTGGGAGAGCAGTTCAGCTACAGGTAAGGTACGCATTAGCTTACCACCTAATGGATAGTTCTATTAAGTACTTCAGTATTTTCATCACATTACAGTTTGTTGTATCTCACCAGGATTCAATGTATGACGGGTCATTCTAATTTTGCATTTAAAGAAGGCTCTCTGAGAAGATGCTTCTCACTAAAAAAATAATTTACAACTAGGAAAATTATGCACTAGTGGAGTTTAAACGATGCCCTTTAAAATTGCAACAGCCAGTCAGATTTGGATTCAGCTAGCATCTGTTACTAGAGTAAGAAAAGAGTATTTCACTTCATTTTCTCAACTATGTAGAAAATTGAACAAGAATGTGGGACAACCAGAGAAAACTCTTAGCTCCTGTTTGTCCTAGCAAAACCAAGACCTGTCTAAACCCAACTTAGATTTGATTGTCTATTTGGAAAAGACAGGGAAAAACCTTACAGATTTTAACACCTCCCTTCTTACCCAGGGATTTTTACTGTGCCATTGCTTTTTTCCGCCCTAAACATTAAAGCAGAAGTACAAACGGCATGAGCCACTGCCAATCAACACTAACCTGGCATCAACAGTTTGTTTCTCTGAGAGCACTCTGGTGAGCAGAACTGGAGAACAAAAGACCTTATCTAGTTCCAATTCTTGCATTGGTTTATTGTGTCATTATAAACAAAGTCAAATCACTGTATAATCTTTCCATTTGTAATGCAGGACTCATACTTTATTGTCTTTAGAAAACTCACTAATTAGTAAGTTACAGTGCTTAAAAATCACTCCAAGTCACCAGAAAGGCCTTTTTTAGAATACGTATCCCTGTAGCATTTTTTCTAAAACATGCTGTGCATATGTATCTTGCTGTCAATATGAAATATTAACAATTCAAAGGCCAGTTGTAAAAACATGACTAGCCAACACAAAGGCTTCAGTTCAGCAAGAGTCATCTCGCAGAATCAAGGCCTTTGACTCTATTTTCACTTACTGTACACCTATCATTCTTTCAAAATAGCTGAAGTGGAGTGCTGACAAATCTCATAGGCCTATGTTTCTTCTGTCGGGCTATACAACTACATGCCTCATCAAAGCACGCATCGGTCTTTCCAGAGATCCTTAAACATACAGCAAAGAGACGGACTAAAACTAGCAGATAAACTGTCTGAGCTCTAAAACCACACTCTTCCACAAAAAGCACATTTCTTCTTATGGGACATTATTTTTTTCACCAGTGTTCTTCGATTCTTCAATTTTAGATTTTTATTTAAGTCTTATCTGTTTGAAAATCTAACTACCCACTTTGGCATAAAAAATATAGAGAAATGAATTAAAATTAATTTCAATTACATTTCAATTTCAAGAAAGATTTTATTTAAAAATAAGTATCTTTTTAATAATAAGACCTTTTTTTGGATACCAGGAAGAAACAAGGCTACCAATTATTTCTCATTTCTTCACACCGAGTGTCTCAGTAATACAACCAGCAGTTTCAAGCCAAATCTATACAACCAGAAGTGGTCAGATTGCTAAAATGTAAGCAGCACTTCATCATAACCATGTCTGTCTATAATACATAGCGCTAACTAAACGCATGCATACAATTATATTTATATGTATTTTAAATTGCTAACTGATAAAGTCAGGCAGACAGCCTTTCCAAGGCCTTTCACCCTAACTACACCGGTATTCTAGAACACTTACTGGAGCCATTAGTAACAGTTCTTTAAAGCAGGCCCGTCTTCCATGTGCTGGCATGTCCTCAAAGGCCACATACAGTCTTCACACACACACGCTGCAAATACCCGGACGGGCAGTCCTGAGCTCAAATACTGAGCTGTCACACCGAACACTTCTGTTCAAACCTGCAGCAGCGTGGGGTGACTGACATCTGTCATCCGACACCGGGAAAGTGCTTGAAAAGATCTGACTACAAAAGCAAAGCTGCTTAACGTAAGCGAAAGGCCTCCAGGAGTATTTCCTTTGCAGAAAAACTGTAGGTAACGAAAAAGCTGGAATACGGTGGCAACCCAAATAACGACACCTGCCCACCGCGAAGGCATTTTTCAACTCTTTGTTTAACTTAAAACTCATTTTCCACACACCTAGGTTTTCTTAAATAAACAAAGGGACGACACCGTGCCCTGTCTCACAGCACGGCGCAGGGCTGTTTCCCAACGAGGCGTGTTCGAGACGGGAGAGCCGGGGGGGTGGGGAGGAGGCCAGGGGCCGCTGGTAGCCCAGAGGCAACCGGCCGGGCCGGGCCAGGCCAAGGCCACTGGTCCC
>VWZL01001514.1:181239-203161 GCA_013396915.1 Stercorarius parasiticus | reverse complement strand
CTGTCCCCATGGGGCAAACCCCCGTGAAGGTGAGCAGCCTGAACGGGACCAAACTCAGCGTGTGTGAGTAACGTGGTTTACAAGCAGAGAAATAATTCTATTTCTTCAGCCTGGAGAAGAGAAGGCTCTGAGGAGACCTTATAGCCCCCTCCAGTACCTAAAGGGGCTATGGGGAAGACGGGGAGGGACTCTTTATCAGGGAGTGGAGCGATAGTGTTACCAAAGACAGGCCTCTACTTTGTTTATAACCATATGCTAACTAAAATGTTGTTTGTTTCCTACTAACCTTCTTACTGTGTGAGAAAATAGTCACTGAGCTGATGTTACAGATAGTGATAACGAGGAGACAGACACAAGCTGCTAATCACCAAGGATGGTATAACAAGTAGTAGTTAATCATTTCAAGGTTCTTTTATGCATCAAGTATGTACTCCTATACCAATTAGGACAGAGCCGTGGCTACTTCAAGGAACATCCTTATTATCCTCAACAAGTTGGCAAACTCAGAGTAAACTTTTACTGTCCTGAGATGACTCAATACCTTAAAAGGATGATGTGAGGAAGGGTCTCCTTACCCAAACGACCACCGAGTCACTCACACTTGCGCAGAAGCGTTTTGCCGACGCAGCAAAATTTGATACGCATGTGCAAAAAGACTATTTGGTCATCCTAATGAATATGTAAGTCTAGGTGGAGTTATGTATTAGGTAGGTGGAATTATGAGAATATTTAGTGTATAAATAATGGGTGAATAGCCCCAGTAAGGGGTGCCAGATTTGTGGGGTTTCCCGCTAGTACCCGGCGTCGAATAAAGCAATGTCTCCTCTCTAAACTACTTTTGATTTTGAGAGCTTTTATTTCGGGTAACAATAGGACAAGGGGTACCGGTTTTAAACTGAAAGAGGGGAGATTCAGATTAGATATTTGGAAGAAATATTGCAAGGGTGGTGAGGCACTGTCACAGGTTGCCCAAAGAAGCTGAGGATGCCCCATCCCTGGAAGTGTTCAAGGCCAGGCTGGATGGGGCTTTGAGCAGCCTGGTCCAGTGGGAGGTGTCCCTGCCCATGGCGGGGGTGGGGTGGGGTGGGTGTGGAACAAGATGATCTTTAAGGTCCCTTCTAACCTGTACCATTCTATGATTCTATGATTCTTACTTGGGGGAGGTTGCTGAGCAGTGGCCTCCACCCTGGCTCACCGGCCCTGTGAGGCCACAGGTGAGGCCGTGCTTAGGGCAGGCACCACCACACGGTTACTGGCACAAACCCACCCTTTGCGAAGCCAAGTCACTTCCCTGCACCCAGATCTCCAGCTAAGCCGTCAGTCTCTTGCCAGTTTTCACAAGTTCTCTATTTAGTAAGAAATGTTTGGGTTTAGGTGCCTTTCAGGAGGCATTTGGGAACATTCAGCCTTTATTTATAGAAAACAGAATTTCACTTTTCTACTAAAACATTGAGCCTTCATCTAAAATTTGTCTTGAAAATGTCAACGAGCTTTTCTCACAGGTTAGGAAACAGGAGTGCTGATGCCACCAGTTCATCCTGGCACTGCCTGTGGCTGGGGACGGCTGGGCTCCCCTCATCCTTCCCAGGCCGTGGGGTGAAGGACGTGGTTTGAAGATAAACTCGTGTTCTAGAGCATTGGGACCTTGAAATGTTAGAAAAGCTGCAATAAAATACTCAACAAATCTGTACACTGTGGAAGTTTTGATAATGTTGACTAAATATGGCCTGCAGCTTGATTAACTTAATAAATTAAGATAGCCATGTTAAGGTCTTCTCTTAAATGAGAAGTAAAAATAGGTGCTGAATAATTTCCTATTTTGACAGTTCCCAGCTTCTGAATGCTTCAATTGGCCTTTAATTTTTTTCTTTGCTGTTATTACATATTGTGTATTTTACACTACAAATATTTAAGTATACAGTATTCATTGCGCATATAATTCGTGCAGTTATACAGTTGTATGTATAGTATATAATTATGTAGTATACATCAAATTGTATTCTGTACTGTCCATTCCATATATATTCTACAAAAGTGCTGAAGTTACGAGGCCTTCAACAGGGTCAGTAAAATGTGTGCGTTGTGTATTTGTGCATCAGCCACTCCATGCCAAAGTCTGCATATTATGTTGCAGGTATGTAAGTACCAGAGAAGCTGAGATACGGACAAATATTCTATAGACTGTGATATGGAGGCAGTCATTTCTGGGAGCCACTGTTCCATGAACTGATTTATCCTCTTCTCCCCAAACCCTTTACAAATATGATTATTTCCAATTATTTCTGATTTTTTGTTATTTTTCAATTTCTATTGCAGCTATTTTTTTTAATATATGGTTGCTATTAAGGCCACAATTCAATTGTGTTTTTAACTGCTTTTGAGAAATAATTTAGACATCATTCAGCCAGAAGATTAACTGTAGACAACTTCATCTCAGCTCCCTTTGATACAAAGCTTAGAGTACAAAACTACAACGCAAATCACTAGAGTGTTATAATTGCAAATTTTGCTTAGCCAGCATTTAAGTTAAATGAAGTTGGGCTGCATTTTAAAATGATGGATTTCTCTATATTTGCACTTTTCATGCAAACCTACCAAATGTTGTCACAAAAACGTAAGAGTACACGGGACGCAGCAGTGTCTGAGTGCCTTCCATGGTCTTCTCTGTCCCAAGCATCCTGAGGTACTCAGCATCCATTGCTGTAGCAGTTACGGGGTTAGCCTGGAAGGGTCAGTAATGAAAGTCCTGAGTATAAGAGTTCTTGCATCCTGCCTGATTACGCTCTTGTGCAGTAGTTATGAGTAGCGCTAGCCAAGGAATAAAGAGAACTTGAACAACTGAGAAGCAGCAAGACGAGGAAACAGTGGTACCTTTTACTGATATTAAAAATAATATGTGTCTCATTTTGCATGGCTTACATAAAGACTGTAATTTTTTTCTGAAGATCCGTGCATTAATTTTCTGGGAAGTAAAGACATCCACGAGCCTCAAGGTTTTGCGGTATTTTAGTACCACTTCAGGGTGCTTTGAAAGTACACAGCACTACATAACCTTGTTTTATTTGCTTTAATTCTATTGCAAATGGATCGGAATTACTAAATTCTGATGGTAATGAAGATATTAATTATTGATTAGTATATGGTACTACATTGGTGTACAATTTTATATCCTTTGCATGGATTCTAAAAGACAGCAGTGAATTACATTTGATCCCAGAGCTGTCCACGGGTTCAAAGTGATTTGCAAGCATCAGCTCATTAAGATTTGGATGATCAGTGCAATTAATACTGTGCCTAATATCCTAGATGTCTCGGAGTGAACTGATTCCAGGCACAAACCATGCTTTGAACGAGTTGCATCAGAGAGAAATATGCGCTGCTATGTTCTCTTCTAATGCCCTGAAACACACGGTACAAATAAGACGTATGTAGTTTCTTCTAATTTTCCATGATGGAAATTTAGTCCATGATTGCAAAAAAGCATTTGGTGGTTGATTAGTCAGTTTTAGACTCCTCTCCAATCAAACTAGATATATCCAGTAGGGATACTAAAACTTACGGTTTTTCTTTCAGTGGGAAAGCCTCATTTATCACTCCTGTGGGCAGTCACAATGACCTTATGCGCAAACTGTGCCATGAGAGCCTCTGAAGACAATCCTTTTAAAAGGCCAAGGACACACGGACACCTACCTGTAGCTGACAAAAGAACAACTGTCAGTGACCAAAATTTTCATATGAAACAATTTCTTTGTTTGTTTCTATTTCAGTAAGAAATCAAACACTTTTATTTCTGGTGTTTACTATCTGGACTTCATGTCACCCTTTCAGTTAATAACAGTAGCATTCTGGAGAAATTGCCTGTGTGGGGGAGTAGATTGCTGTTGCTTCCACTTAAAATTGTTTAAGATTTTGGTATCTCAGCATCACCAGAACTGCCTATCCTGTGCATCTCAGGATGCCCTGTTTGTTCTTATGCCAACATTGTCCTTTAGCTTAAATAACTCCTCTCTCCCTGATGTTTATTCTTCTCTGATGTATTTTTAGACAACAGTGCTATTCCCTTGCAGTTTCCAAGCTGGAAAACTTTGCACATTTGCACTGAGGATGACGTGGGGTGGTGCAGGGCGACTGTTTGCAGGCAGAACGTGCAGGAGGGTTTTTGCTGAGGCCGAATTCCTGCTGGGACATGGAGAAGCACGTGGCGTGTGCTGGGCAAAATGTGGCCATTGTTCCATGCCCAGGCACAGAGTTGCAGAGAACCGCTGCGGGGAATTACATCTGATCTAATTTTTCCTCTCCTAGTCTTTTTCGGACAGCTAGAAATTTACTGTTCCATTCACTCTGTGTACTTGGGGAGTTAGAGTTGGTCTGCAATGCATGGTAGAGTGAAAGAGGATACAACATGAAAATTTATAATTTCATGTGCTGCTTTTCTGACACTTGTTCACATATGCAGCTCTCTTTCAGCAAGCTTTGTCTCTCTTTTGTTTTAAAACTTTCTCTGAGAACCAGACCCTGTTTTCCACAGAGAACTGGGCAGAGAAAAACCCCGATAAAATGAACAGTGTAACTGTGAATGTCAATAGTCTGATTGACCGGAATTGAGACTTATATCTTCTAAACTTATGTCCTGGCATAGATTGTTCTTTTAATGCATGTAACACTGGCTATATGTCAGGGAAATGAGAAAAATTGTCTGCATAGAGGAGGCTTTTTCCCCTGAATAATAAGTAGTAATTATTTTAAAATAGCAAATTAATATAAATTATGACTAAATAGCTAAACTATTTGCTTGGCATTGAAAACCTAAATGGACAATTCTCAAAAGTGCTGCAGAGCAGTGCCAGCCCTGCAAGGTTTTTATTACTAAGATTATGACTGAAATTTTTTCCATAATTCCTCCCCTCAGTGCTAGTACCGTAATACTTTGCAACTACCACTAACATTTTAAACGATCGCCCTGCTCGCTGTCAGACCTTAGTGCCAGATACGGCTTCTGGCAGTCCCTTCCTGCAAAGAAACCCCGCAGGGGAGAAGATGGAAGGGGAAGAAGCTTTGAACGTGGATGTAGTGCCAGTGTAGCATTATACCCAACCATTCCTCTCCTGCTCTCCCACAGAATTAACCCATCCTTAGGGAGCCGCTGGAGTTGAGGAGTCAATAGCCCGTGTCTCTGTGCTGGCTCCGGGTCCATGGCACTTTGCTTCATCCTGCAAGTCTCATAAAAGTGATGGAAATTTTTTGTAGGGTCTTAAGGGCTCTGGCAGTGGTTAGTCTCCCTGCTTCCTCTGGGCTGTGCAGGGATGGGAGAAACGATCTGTGTCTTCCTTTCCATCCCTGTCTTGCGCATTCATTTCCCTGGTGACTGAGTTTATTGCTACAGGAGGCTCAGTCTGTCCCTCCGCTATTTTCATAGAGCAGGAAAAATCCTTTTGCACACAAGCAGATTTGAAGCCCCAGCAATGAGGAGTCACAGTAATTGAACTACAGCTGAAACTTCAGCTTGTTTACCTAAGCGTGGATTTTATTTACAATGCAGAGAATTTCTTCTTGTTACTTCTACTCTTACCTTAATGTAGAAGCTCTTTAGGTGCGAGGGTGAGGCTGCTGAAGGTTGGCGTCAGCTGGTTTACAGCGCTGCTCCCATGGAGGAGTCTCTCAGCAGACTGCACGCTGGGTGTCCGTCCCCGAGTAGCTCAGACCCAGCCTAAAACGTGACTTTCTCTGAGAAATGAGTGCATGAAATACTTTCAAAGACAGTGATCCATTCTAGCATCTTGGGATTGGAATTTTGCATTCCTCAGTTTGAGTTTAAACGAAGACTTACGTACCTGCCCCTACATGAAGAGCCTGCTGCTCCTCGTCCCTGTCTGGCCCCTGTGGGCGATGGGCAGTTGTGGGAGGAGATGCCATACAAGGGCTGTGGTGGTGTTTGCTGCCAAACAACTGTTTCCTCTCTTCCCAGGGGTAAAAAGCCCACAGTGTGTATATTATATTTTTGGGGATTTGTGCTATCAAGTTCTTTTCCTGGATGCATTTTAGCCATGTGTGTGTTGTTCCACTGGTTTCTTGTAGGAACAACAACTCTGTGAAGATAAACGATTGCACTGTGGTGTCCTGTGTCTATGGAGCCGGCTCTTACACGTCAAAAGTGCTGCTTAGCAAAATATTTTTGGGTTCACAGAACCAACTTAGTTTTCTTCACACGTAAGCTACACTCCCACTAATTAAGTATTATGCAAGGCAAATTGTCTTCAGGAACCTGTACAACTTCATAGTCTTTATATTATGCTCAACCGGCACGTCTTCAATCGCATTGCTTTCGTCAGATTTGCACGTTCATTGAAACACGATAAACAATTCAGCCGTATTCGCTTCGCAGAGAAATATTGCTGAGGAAAAGGACAGTATATGTAGGTAGTCGGTTTTCCGAGGAGAGCCTCACGGGACATAGCACTAAACCCAGACATTGAATTACCACTAGAAATGAGCTGAGAAGTAAGTATACATGCATTCATGAGAAACAGTCCTTTTTTTTTCTCTGAGGATCAGACAGATGAATTTTTGGTTGAATTCTTCTAGCTTTAAATACATTCAATGATACCATTATTATCCTTAAGAAACATACAGCAAAGGATCATTACACAAATGCCTGGACTTTTTTTTTTTTAGAATCTGTTTATTTTGTTGTGCAGTCCTATCCATTAGGCTTTTTAGAGAGATATATATTTTACAGATTCCTCTTTTAGAATTTTAGTTTCATTCAGTTATTTAAAAGATTGTCTTTGGACTCCGAGAAATGAGCAATGCAAATGTTTGCTACTGACAATTGTGTTTTGATATTTAATGATTTCTGAAAGAGTCCAGCACTTTTGTCGTATGCTTCCACGCCCATGTAAAGAATAAACCCTCAGCCCTCCTTCTTTCTCTCCAAGGCTGAATAAAGGCTGCTGAGATTGCTGTGCCAGAGACTTGGAGGAGCTGATGTCATCTGCTGGGGTCTACAGCTGGGGGAAAAGCGCTTTCCCTGGATGTTAGTTATGTAAAAAGAGGGCAATGAAGCATGTATTCTATAAGTGAGCTGAAACACTGAGACTGAAATATCTATGAGCACAGTGCATGCACCTATTTTTGCTTTAAGTTAGGCAGCTTGGGTACCAGTAACGGTTTGGCTGTGGCAGAAGGGATCTCAGCACAGAGCACCTGCAGTGCACTTGGGTGCTCAGTCAAGCCTGTATTATTTTCTGTGAGCACAGGACAGTCATCAGCTTGAAGTTAGATTGGTAAGTCTATTCCATACCAAAGGCATAAATGAATAGTATGAACATATGCTACCTCAAATTTTTTTCCTTGGTTGATTCCTAGGGTGTGCAGCTAGGTTCTGCTTCTTACACAGATGCAATTATAAGCAAGCCAAAATATCTGAAGAATTCATGTGTTATGTAGAGTAGCGGAACGTTTTCATTCTTCTTCATCAAATTTAAATATAAAAGCAATGAAAATTTAAACATTTTAGAGTCCAAAACAATACTTTAAATCCATTCATTTGCCAGGCCTATGAATCCAAATGCAAACAGCAAACTATTTCAACAGGTTTTTCCTTTTTCTAACTGGGATTTACCAGACTTTAACTTGCAAAAGTTGTGGGGTTTTCTTAAATAAATAATTCCTCCCTATTAATTTGGCTGCCAAATGAGTTTTTTGTAATTTCTGGAAATTTCATTCTAGTATCAATAGTTAAGTGTTGTATTCGCCCTTCCTTGGGAGAAAAAAAAAGAGTATACTTGCACTGACCTATAATCCATTCTACAGCCTATTCAAACTGTTACCTATATACTGTACTGCAAAGCATCTGAAAACAAAATGAGGTATTTCAGCAAATCATCTATTTATCAGTCATTTCTATTAACTGCAAGTGTGTAGTGATAAGGTACAGTAGGGCTTTAATATATCATCAAGATAGACAATGTTTGAATGTACATGTTAATCTACAATTTTAGGAATTACAAATAAGACAACTATGTGCACAGTACTTTAAAATGCAGTGAACTTGTCTTCGAGTTGCATTGACAACAGCAGTTCCTTACACAGTTGAATCTGGTTAAAAGCTCTATTCCCAGTGTAACAAATGTGACACTACAGGTACAACATTGACGGCAGAGATCATTAAGGCTGTGTTCTGACAACTGTTTATTTCCCTGTGCATACCTCCCCTCCACTGCCCTCTTCTCCCAGTCCCTTCCCCCAACACACCCGATTTTTCTCAT
Source organism: Stercorarius parasiticus (assembly GCA_013396915.1). NCBI lineage: Eukaryota > Metazoa > Chordata > Aves > Charadriiformes > Stercorariidae > Stercorarius > Stercorarius parasiticus. The sequence goes on along the minus strand of VWZL01001514.1, from coordinate 194,894 downwards.
ACAGAATGAAAATCTCATTGGCTCCAGAGCATTCAGGAAGAAAAGTTTAAGATACAAGATTTTAACCTGAAAGTAATGAAATGTCTAATGAAATGTAGATTCATAGTAATAGCAATACCTGGTACTTATAAAGCTGTTTTAATATTTTTAATTTTTTTTTTTTTTGGTATGGCAGAAGAAACCAGTATCCATATCCCACGGTGCTAAACACTCTGCAACAGGTAGCTCACAGAGAGAAGAGTCCAGACTGAAGATCATACAGTCAGATTGGGTCTCAGCAGTCTTTGTGAATTCGAGGAAGAACGATCATCTCTATTTTTGAGATACAGAAGGTGAGGCACAGAAGACATAAATGCCTTGCTCAGAAACACACAGTGAACCAGTGGCAGACTTTAGGTCTGTTGACTCCCTAGACACTGATTTATTTGTTGGCCTGTTCTGTCCTCTTAAACAACTAAGAGAAGATCTTCTGATATACACAACGTGGGCCTAGTATCAGAGGGGAGCCATCGTCAAATGCACACAGCCTGATTCTGCACTACCTTTTGGCATCTGTAGTCACATTTACTTTGTAAAGAGGGCCTAAAATGCCCTCAAATCAAAATCAATTTGGTGTAAACGACTAATATATGTAGTTTAATAGAGAATCAGGCTCACAGCAATTACTTTGTGGCATGCTGAGACTAGAATTAACTAATTTTTAATTGCTAATGAATTAAGGCTGATTCCTGTTTATATTAAGGCCTCTGTATCCTTCTAAGACAGTGTAACTGTGCCTCAGTGCAAGTGAGATTCAGGCTATTGAAAAAATTAACCTTTCAGTTTCCTTTGAAGTCAATAATTTTAGTGACCCTAAATGAATAAAATAACTGGAACCAAACAACCTGTCTCTATACTATGGAATATTTACAAAAGGATTGTAAAAGGAACTAATAGTAACCTGAAGGAAAACCAATTATATGTTTGTTGAAGAAAAAAGCTAGATCAGATAGACTTGTTGCCTGGTCTTGAAAATGGAGAACTGTAACACGGTAACACACCTTTATATGACGATAACTGGCTTGATGTTTGGAGGTTATGAGTATGCCCAGATAAACTGTAGATGCTTATCAACTCTGGAGATCAAGTCATCTTGTTGTATTACTACAATAAAATAGAAACAGACTTATTTGGTATTTAAGTGCTAGACATATAGGGCATAGTTTGCATAAAGCTAGTGTGTGTTATATTCAGAGGAGTAGGAAGATGACCTCAAGCTCAGTAAAATGCTACATGATCACAGATTTCTCCTATTATTATTGTTATTAAAAGCTATTATGTGTTGCTTTCTTAGAATAGGCGTTCTCCAACTTTGCTCTCTGTAGCCAAGCATTATTTTAGAAATTCTCTCCTCTCCAAACACTCTATTCATAACAGTTTTGGTTTTAAAAACTTAATTTTTTAGATAACAGTTTAATATTTGCTGTCTGAGAATAAAACAATCCTGCTTTATTCAAATTTAAGGCCTGGGTCCCCATGGGTTGCAGCACTTTTTAACTTACTTTTACTTCTAATTAGAAGTAGATTTATATTTTAAAGCTAATACGGAATTTGTTTGTGTAAATTAACATAATTCCCTAGGCATCAGCATGGCTATGATAATTACCCAGCTGAGGATCCGGCCTCCGAAATGTAACTCCAGCGGTTGGGAAATCCGTTTTGTATACAAGTCAAGTTAACAGCTCGATCACATGTGATGTTACATTTAGTTTCATTGGCAATTCAGAAAATATTTAATAATAAATTTCATTGCTTCTATTTCCCATTTTCATATACAAATAAATCATCTTTTCTAAAACATTCTTTTTCTTTAGTAAGGCTTGTATTCATAGTCATATCAAAAGTGTTTGCTATTGGAACAATCTTTCTGCTTGCTTTCTTTAGAGTTATCTTTATTATGAAATTCTACAGCATTCTAAACTTTAATGGTCATTAGCAACCCTGCACTTGAGTAAAGAATCACGTTAAAAAAGTATATGGTATAATACTTTCTTGTCCAAAACTAAGGCAGGATGAACAAAAGTAATGAGCTCATCTGATCCTCAGCTAGCAAGCCTTGATTTTAAACAGTATTCAAAATACAAAGCCCAAGAGAGGATGTTGTAACGATGATTATTGCACTTTCTCAGTGTCTTGCTATAGGATTAGTTTTTCCTTTAGCAATATATAATTTCTTTTCCTGATGACCACACAAAGTTACTGTACTTTGTAAAAGAAAAAAAGCACTTAAAAGTTTCATGAAGTTATGACCTAGACAGAAGGATAAAAAAAACAAATTACCGTTCTATGATTCAGCTATGTCAAGATCTAATATTGTTTCAACATTATTATTCTGTTATTTAGGTTGGCATCATCTTCTGAACACCCAACGTGCTCTTTGGCATGCTACAGATTCAGCAGATGCATTGTCTTCCGGGCTTTACAGCTTCTTCTGACGAATGTACAACGTTTGGAACAAAGCCACTCTTGACACCTTCCCATCCATCTTGTATTGAGATTTCTCCTTTTTTAACAAGTTCATAGATGTCTCGTGTTAGAATTGTAAAGGACTCTTCAACATTCGTGGCATCTTTTGCAGACGTTTCTATATATTTCATACCACAGTCAGATGACAGTTTTTCAGCTTCTTCTCTTGTGACCTCACGCTGTGACACTAAGTCACATTTATGTCCTACTAACAGGAACACAATCTGAAAGGGCTGCACATGCATTTTTGCTTCTTCTAGCCAGTCTTTCACATGTTCAAAAGATCGTCGATTTGTGATGTCAAACACTAGTAAGCCACCCACAGAGTTGCGATAGTAAGATCGTGTTATTGATCTGTGAAGCAAAAAAAGAAAGAAAAAGGAAAATGAAAATACATTTTTGCTTTATTTGTAAATAGGTTACGTTTCCATGTGGCCATGTGTTATTTGTCTACTATAAGCTTTACGAAATATCTTTGCTTTTTTAAAACTGATATGAATTTATTAATTTACCTTCTACACACAAAAATGCTTTTTCATTTTTTTCTTACATTCAAAAGTTACTTTCTAAACATTCTTGAAGCCAACACCTCTAGTGTGAATTTTGAATGCTGGATTATTCTGCAAAGTACTCTTTAATAGCAAACTGTGGCACATGTTCACAGAAAAAAAAATATTTATTTGTCAAATACTTGGTGGTGATAAAGTCTGAGTCCTTCAGTTTTATACAAACACGCACTTTGCTTTGTTCTAATCACTTATTTCAAACTGAAATATGTAGGCAGATGTTACAAAACCTGGAGTATAAGCTTACAAGTGTATCAGCATATCCTTTTGTATTCCTTGCAGGAAAAATTTTTGATAGAAAAATTTGTACAGATAATCGTATTTCTTTGTGCTTGCAGAAGTCAACAGGTAACAGCCTGAGAAAGGAAACTACCAAACCAAGACTGTCCAAAAGTGAGCTGGGCAAACACACACTTGTTACAGCATTGGCAAGGAACACTTCTAACTCCAGTGTCGCTCTCACATAAAGGTTCAAAAGCCCTTTATAATTGCATTTACTCTTTTTTGGCACGAGACTTCCAGGACTGGCAACAGGTATTTTCTATTTTTGAGCCCTCATGTTCCAGAGCATTCACTGGAAAGAATTTTGGAAGAAGGAAACCCTTCCTCTGGTTGAAAAGATTTTTAATATGCCCAAGAAGAAGAAAAAATGTTTGTTGGAATGTAGAGAGAGAAAGATACAGGGACTAAAAAGATGTTGTAAGTCTCTAATCATGAGAAACAGGGGATGATGGAGACGGTGAGAAAAGGCATTTTAAAGGAAGCGACAGCCTACCAAGGAGTGGACGCAAGCACTCTTTACTAGCATAAATACATAGCTAGGGTATATATAAGTATTCTCCAACTGAAATGAGATGCACAATCTCTATTAATAGTCATTATTTGAAATTATAATTTAGCCAAGAATGAATTCCATTTTATCTTATGACTATGAAGAGGATGCAGCCTCAAAACTTTTGGAATCGGGATGAACTGTATACAGTAACAGATCTTTCCATAACAGTAGCTCCTTCTGATTTTCAGTTCATCATATTTCATATAGGGTTGTATAACAATTTGAACATATAATTATATAATTAGCAGCAGTTGTCATATTACAGATAGGTAAGTGCACAGCTAGATAAGCCTTAGGTTTCTTGGCATATCTAAATCCATTTAGCCACAGCAAATGGCATTTGAAATGGTTTTCACAGAATCATTTAGGTTGGAAAAGACCTTTAAGATTATCAAGTCCAACCATTAACCTAACACTACCAAAACCACCACTAAACCATGTCCCTAAGCACCACGTCTGCCTGTCTTTTGAATATCTCCAGGGATAGTGCCTCATCCACTTCCCTGGGCAGCCTGTTCCAATGTTTGACAACACTTTCAGTGAAGAAATTTTCCCTAATATCCAATCCAAACTTCCCCTGGCGCAACTTTAGGCCATTTCCTTTTGTCCTATCCCTTGTTACTTGGGAGAAGAGACCAACCCCTCCCTTGCTACAACCTCCTTTCAGGTAGTTGTAGAGAGCGGTGAGGCCTCCCCTCAGCCTCCTTTTCTCCAGGCTAAACATCCCCAGTTCCCTCAGCTGCTCCTCGTAGGATCTGTGCTCAAGACCCCTCATCAGGTTCATTGCCCTTCTCTGAACATGCTTCAGTAACTCAATATCCCTCCTGTAGTGAGGGGCCCAAAACTGAACACAGTATTTGAGGTGTTGAGTACAGAGATAAAACCACTTCCCTAGTCCTGCTGGCCATACAGTTTCTGATACAGGCCAGGATGCTGTTGGCCTTCTTGGCCACTTGGGCACACTGCTGGCTCATATTCAGCTGGCAGCTGACCAACACCCCCAGGTCCTTTTCTGCCAGGCAGCTCTCCAGACACTCTTCCCCAAGCCTGTAGCGCTGCATGGAGTTGTTGTGACCCAGGTGCAGGACCTGGCATTTGGCCTTGTTGAACCTCATACCATTGGCCTCGGCCTATCGATCCAGCCTGTCCAGATCCCTCTGCAAAGCCTTTCTACCCTCAAGCAGGTCAACACTCCTGCCCAACGTGGTGTCATCTGCAAACTTACTGGGGGTGTACTCAATCCCCTCGTCCAGATCATTGATAAAGATATTAAGGAGAACTGGCCCCAATACTGAGCCCTGTGGAACACCACTTGTGACCAGCCGCCAAATGGATTTAACTCCATTCACCACAACTCTTTGGGCCTGTCCCTCCAGCCATTTTTTTACCCAGCGAAGCATACAACCATCCAACCCATGAGCAGCCGGTTTCTCCAGGAGAATGCTGTGGGAAACAGTGTCAAAGTCTTTACTAAAGTTTAGGTAGACAACATGTACAGCCTTTCCCTTGTCCTCTAAGTGGGTCACCTTGTCATAGAAGGAGATCAGGTTAATCAAGCAGAACCTGCCTTTCATGAACCCTGGCTGACTGGGCCTGATCACCTGTTTGTCCTGTATGTGCCACATGATGGCACTCAAGATGAGCTACTCCATAACCTTCCCCAGCACCCCCAGGCTTCCCCCTAGCTTCCCCAGGCTGCCAGGCCTGTAGTTCCCCAGATCCTCCTTCTTATAGATAGGCATCACATTTGCTAACCTCCAGTCAGCTGGCACCTCCCCAGTTAGGCAGGATTGTTGGTAAATGATGGGAAGTGCCTGGTGAGCTCTTCCCCCAGCTCCCTCAATACCCTTGGGTGAATCCCATCTGGCCCCATAGACTTATGTGTGTTGATACAGATAATAGGGAGGGTTTGTCCTAAAGTTTGGAAAGATCTTTTCTACATTCCCAGCAACAGAGTCCATGGAGTGTCTCTCTGAACAGTTCGAATGTGAAGACAACAGGATCTTACCCTCAGATTAATTCAAATAGGCTGGATATGAAAAATAACTCATGGTTTCGCAAAATTATTTAAGACCATAAAGGAGGGGTGTCACATTTTGTAAAGTGTTAAATAAAGGTGCCATAAAGATCTGTTTCAGGTTTTCTTAAGCACTTCTTTGCTGTAGAGCAGATGCAAACACAAATGAGTACATTAAAATAATTCAAGTAGTTCTAGAAAGAGCAGAAATGGGTGACAGAAATGGGTGACAAAAATGGTATTTGATTTGGAGAAGTGGAAGCTGATACAATCTATTTTCATTTAAAGAAAGGATCTTGAAAACAGTTATGACAAAGAAATGCATTAGCCAGGGAAGGAAGTAGGTTAGTATTGAAAATGCAGTGCATCATTTACCAAGCATTTCTATATAGGACGATGTTGTATCATGTATCTATGAACTGGAGTGCTGAAAAACAGCCCTCCCTGTGTTACTGGTTGCTCATACACAGGAGTCAGTACCCTCATCTGTTGTAACTCACTTTGCAGAGATATGCTAATTTACACTAGCGGATGATCTAAGCCATTATATTTAATTATGTGTATGTATTGCTTGTAACAGAGATGATTAAAAAGCATCTGTAACTTTGGGCTGCACATCACAAAAACTGTGTGAATATATAGGAGAGACGGCACTTGTTTTTTCTATATTTTTTGAGTGTATAATTTGAAGTTAGTTTTCTCATTACCAAAAAAATGTTGCTATACTAGAAAGGCTTTAGAAAACAGTAACAAAAGAAAAAAGTGACACAAAAAGTTTTGAAGATACATATGATATCATGTTACGTGGTTGTCTAACATCTGAGAAAAGGATGATGTTTGTTAAGATATGGTCTACAAATTTTTGAATAGTTTTACTATTAAGGTGAGTTACTATTTGCAGTTACATTTTAAAAGAAAGTACTCCTGACAAATAATACAAAATTTTGAAGCAGAAAGTTTAGGCCGTCAACTGGGAAAAACGTCTGGGCATGTGAATGTGGTAGGTTGTTCAACAGTATCTGAAACGTCTGATAGATGCAAAATATTTGACTTAAATATGATAATCAGAGTAGATTAAGTATTAAATGTATATTTTTATAGACAGCTTAGAGTTATTTGGAAATGGACTGTATGAAGTGGATGTACTTCTGCTCACTTATGCCCTGTATCACACCCAGAAAGAATGAAAGAGCGTTCACTTAGGTAGTCTGGTATGTCTCCCTCCTTTTGTTTTTGTTTGTTTTTTTCTTTATAAAACTAAGTGCAAGGGCAATTTTTGCCTCTTATTAATATTGTCGCTAAAAATTATAGGACTTTTAAGTGCCTTCAACGAGGCTTGGGCAGAACTGTAAGAGCCAACATCTAAAGTTGTGCTCCACTCAGCTGCGTATCTAACCATGGTGCCTGAAGAAGCTCCTGGGGGACTCGAGCGCTCTGCCTCTGTGCAGGCTGCAGCCACTTGGCGGGGACAGCCCTGCCTTCCCTCTTAGCTCGCATCAAAGCTGAAGCCAAACCATTGCTCCACGTGAGTGCCCGGAAGGTTCTGCTTGGGAGGGCTTCCCAGGAGCACCCCAACACCTCACAAAATGCAGAGGAACGTTGTTTTAGCACAGTGGAGGTACCTGTCTTTCACACAGATTCCTTGTGCACTATTTCACAAGGCACAGGTCAATGTTCACAGAGCCCATGGTACAGAGGCCACTCGAGGGGTTTTGCTCAGAAGACGTACAGCTTTATAGACTTTACAGGCCATGCCAATGCACTGCATACGTCTTCACTGAAAAGCTTGATGATGAGAGTGCATGGTAGCCAACAAAAGATACGCAACAGCTGGTAGACTTGTATATCTCCTTGGGAAAGATGTTACGAATGTGAAGAGTTTTTCTGTGTTCCATGGAAGACTGAACAAGTACTGAACTGCATGTAGCTTTGGAGTCCTCAGAACAACAAGGACATGGACCTGTTGGGATGGGTCCAGAGGAGGGCCACGAAGATGATCAGAGGGCCGGAGCACCTGTGCTATGAGGACAGGCTGAGAGAGTTGGGGTTGTTCAGCCTGGAGAAGAGAAGGTTCCAGGGAGACCTTATAGCAGCCTTCCAGTACCTAAAGGGGGCCTACAGGAAAGGTGCGGAGGGACTCTTTATCAGGGAGTGGAGCGATAGGACGAGGGGTAGCAGTTTTAAACTGAAAGAGGGGAGATTTAGACGAGATATTAGGAAGACATTCTTTACTGTGAGGGTGGTGAGGCAGCGGAACAGGTTGCCCAGAGAAAGTGTGGATGCCCCATCCCTGGAAGTGCTCCAGGCCAGGTTGGATGGGGCTTTGAGTAACCTGGTCCAGTGGCAGGTGTCCCTGCCCATGGCGGGGGGTGTGGTGGAACAAGAGGATCTTTAAGGTCCCTTCTAGCCCAAACCATTCTGTGATTCTATGATTCTATGAACAAGAGACTGAGTGAGTAAATAGACAAACCACATCAGTCTCCAGAAGTCCTTCAAGTTGAAAGTACAGGCTAGCAGAGTACTCAGGAGAATTCGAAGACTCTATCAGAGACAAGATACCTGAGTATGGACCATAGACAAAATCAGACTGGCCTTTCTTGTGTTCTTTCACAAGCAGGGAATCCACTTACATGATTATACGCACTTTGGTAAGTGCTGCAAGATCAGACTCTAAAGGTAAAATGAAGATTTTAACTCCTTTATTGTTGTCACTTTTTTGAACCTAATGGTCCTGCAAGTTTTTCAAGTCAGGATGAAGAACTGGTGACAGGTCAGGTTTGATGTAGACCAACTTATTCATAAAGGATGTTCAAATTTCCGTTTCTCTAATTATCCCCATGCAGATCCTAAATTCTTGTTGAAATTATGGCTTCTCGTGTAAACTTTGGTTCAGCTAATCAATGGCATTAAACTAGCATTATGGAAGGGAATGTGTTACTTGTAGCACCATGATTAATTTTCTGTGGGGAAGGAGGGAGAGGGGAGAACTTCCTTTAGAAGAGGAAAAGCCTTAACTTAGGGACAGGGTAGGATTAGGATGAAAAAGTAATGGCCAAAGAGCAGCCTTTCTTCTAAAATTGGGAAGACAGCAATGAAGCCTGCCATCTCCTTGCAGAACTATTTTCAGAGGAGGTGCTGGCTGGAAGTGGGAAGCAGAACTTCTTTCTTAGAATCTGGAAAACCTGCCTGTAAGGTTGAATGGAAGGGGGACCAAACTCTTATATCCATCACTGCAACTGTCTTTATTCATATATTTACTTATTTATTTTATATATTTATTTATTCATTAATTTATTTCATGTATCAAATATAAATATATGTCTTATCTCTCTCCCTAAAACTCTTTGTTTTTCTTCTATTCCTTCATGCCCAGTACTTCCTCGCTGTCTCCTCTCTCAGCTTCTCTTTCACAGAAGACTCAGAAGCCTTCTCAAAGCAATAGCTAATGGAAGTGCCCAAACCAATCTGTCTGCCTGGCCCTTTGTTCAAGGTGCAAGCTGGTATTTCAGGAGGGAGGTTGCCTGCTTCCTATGGCTACACTAAATGAAAGGAAACAACCCTCCTTCTTAACAGAGGTGAGTGTAACCCCTTGGGGACCACAGGCCTACATGGCTGGGCAGCTCCTCCTCTTCCAGGCTGGAGTGAGCGTGTCACACCAGCTACTGATGATGGGTGTGCTACAGCCTGCAATCGGTTCACACTAAATATGTGAACTATTATACCATCTTTGCCTGAGTTACAAAAATTGATGTAAGCATTATTGAAAAGGTAATTCTTATTTTCTCCCCCACTCCATATAAATAAATAGAGATGACAAAGCTCCTTATCTATGCTGTTGTTAAATATGGACTGTCCTAGCATCCTGCAGACCATCCTAAGTTTTTATTTTCATCAAAAATACTTGTATGAATAATATTTTTGTTCATTTCGTACAATGCTTGGCATTTGTAATAAATGAAAGATAAATACAGATAAAGGGTTGGAGAAAATCAGTTTTTCCCTATTAGAACATGCTAAAAAGTTAAGACTGCACTAAGTATTAAAAAAGGGAACCATGACACTTTAGTATTGAATGCCGTGAGGTTCCTCCAGATGGTTCTGTATTTGAAATTGCTGGAGGTGAGACCACTCCTCAAGAAGTTATATATTGTGACGTACAATGATACGTTAGAATGTTTTTCCAAAGGATAACTTTGAAGTCTTTAGTTTTAATTGGGAATATTTGTTAAATGCAGATCTTAAATGCTTTTGTAAATCATGACTTCCCATGTAGAGCATGTGTTGGTTCTGCTCATTAATTCTGCCTAAAGTACCATTATGGTAGGGGAAAATACTGTCTAGAACAGAAGTCATTCTCTTAGCTTAATCTAAATATTAGGTTCAAGATATAAGATCCTAAATAATAATCTCACGAAAAGCCTTGGTAAGATGAAGGACACTGAACAAATGTTTCTGAAAATGAATGAGAAGATGTATTAATCACATCAGACTATGGCTTTAGGGTGACTTTAAATCAGTCAGTGTTTCTTTCTCATTATGATCTTACTGATCTTTACCAGATGAACCAAACTTTCACTAAAAGCTTTATCTAATTTTGAAGGCTTACTTTTATGTTATTACTAAAGACTACATTGTAAAGTATTAATTTTGAAAATATGTATTGCTTACTCAAAAAGAAGAATAAGAATAGTGTTTTATTTTCAAGCCATGTGTTAGAAACAGAATGTGTCTAATATCATAGTCTACTAAAAAGTGGGTTAATATAATTGAGGCATCCCCACAATATTTTGCCCCTACATTCTTGAAATGAACTCTCAGTCTTAGCACCACTACCAAGCACTTTACAGCCTTGGAAGTTTCATGATTTAAATACATTGTTGGATTTAAATATAGGAAAATTAAACAAACAGCAAAGTAGACGATATGAAACACAGACAAAGCAGCAGATTGCTCGAAATGGCAACTAATCTCAAGACAGAAAGGGGTGTACCCCTCATTTACCTTAGTCTGCATTACGGACCTGAGTCTATACTGAACAAGTCTGTAGGTTCTTGTTCTAGTTCTAGTAAGGTGTTAAAAGTTAATGATTATGTTGTTGTGGTCCATATGGCACCTAGCACAATGGGAGATTCTGCTTAGTGATGCCGTACTGACCTCAAAGTAAATGTAGTCAGTAACTGCCCTGACTGAGCTCAAAATAAGTAAACTGTCCAGCACCAGTGTTTGCAGCTTGCTCACCCTTCTTGTGGAAATGGTGAGAATTACTTTATTTGAGAAGTAATGCAAACAGTGCATGTTAAAGATTATTTCTAAGACCATGTATGAAATCCAGGTCAAATACAGTAGCATCAATGAACAAGACACATGTAAGAATTTTTCCAAAACAACTTCTCCAAGAAAATAAGTGCTCTCTTTCAAGAGATGGCAAGTATGTCACACCTTACTTTTTCCCTGGGAATGTCCCTAATGCCTGGGACCAAACGAAGGGTGTTATTATGCTTCCAGTAGTTTGCCCTGCACCCAGGGAACTCCCCAGGCAGCTTTAAAGCCAGGTTTTACCTCCTCTAAAGTCCCAATGCAAGTGAACCAGAGCAGAATTGAGAATCACAACTGCAAACTGCTTGGCATTCCACAAAATTAGATTACTTCTTGGAATAATTAGTTCATCCCCAAGACCATCTTTGCTTGTGATCTGTAATCTTCCCCACTAGCAAAGAACAGAATATGCAAGATTTTAACCTGTGGTGTATAACTTAGTAAAATATTTATAATTTACTTCAGAAAGTGTGAAACAGACTATACAATAAACTCTATGATATTTGGCACACCAACTGACAAGAAACTCAGCAGAAAAACAAACACAAATGTTTAAAACTACTTCCTTCAGTTTGTTATCTTCTGGGTATTAGAAAAAACACAGATGTATGCTAATGGTAAATTTAAAAGCAACTGGCTGCATGACTCATCACTGTATATCCCCTGAGCATTCCCAGGTTAAAGGATGGCTATCATTTGATTTAAAATGTATGCAAAACTCTCTGTATTTGCATTCCTTTTAGTGAAATGCCTTGTCATTGGCCATCCCGCCTATTTGTCAGCAAATTCAAAATAAAGAGATCATACATTCTTAGTCACTTGTTTACAAGTATTTTACATTCTTTGCTGGAAAGCACAAGGAGGTTGAAAAATGCTAAGAGCTTGCTATTATCACAGTTAATTTCTTTGCTAACCCTTCAGAGACCTGCCTGCAAACATATGTATAAAGTTGTGACTCATGCAAGCCCAGGAAAGTTTGTTGTTTCACTGTAATGCTTGTTATTGGAAAAAAAAAAGTGTTTGTGTTGCCTGGTAAGACAGTGAAATCCCACCTCTTCAGCTGAGTGCGAGAATCTGCACAACTGTTGCAGCGGAAGACAGGCAACATAAAAGAATCAATTCTGGCCAGTGAGGAGACCCACTTCAACGCTACTGCTGGTACCCCAGTAACAAGTGTGTGGGTCAGGTACCACGTATCGCAACAGATAAACGGGCTACACATTAGCCTCCCACCCGAGTTCATACCTACTGAACCCCAAGTCCAAACTAAAATGCATACACAACTTGCCTGAAGAGACAAGCACTACAGATAGAACAAAGCCCCAACAGTAAGTGAACGACAGTACCAGTTTGTATGTTGGGGAATGACCATGACTGTTTTGGGGCAGGAAAAGAGGGTAGTTTTGCTACCTGTTTGTGACAAAGAGGAGGAAGGAGAGGATTTAATACTCAGCCCAGCATTTGAGCTAGTTTAGCTACACTATAAATGATAGAGGTATTAGTGAAGGCTCCTGGCAACCACCAGTGCAGAGCAGGTGCAGAAGGCAGATAAAACACTAATAAGGGACTGGAGCTGGCTGCCCGGTGGCTTTCACACTGCCAAGGCTGCACTGGTGCTCGCAGTGCTGCTGTGCTGGAAAGAAGAAAAGCAGGGAGGTGGCTTGGTCTCTCCAGATTGCATGGGAGGGAGAGTTACGGCAGAGGGAAATACTGCAGGGGAGGATGAGTTTGGAGGTGATGACAAAGTAAGAAATGCAGAGTGAAGCAGGGGCCTCCTGCTGCAAAAAAGTAAAAAAAAAATGCAGAGGAGGGATTGCTACCCTAGGTCTAGGGCTTGAGGGCAAAGATGAGGGAGGGAAGGAAAAATACAACAAGGCCACTTGTTAGCCCCTAGTGTGAGCTGGGAGGGGAAGGGTAGCTGTTCCCTGGTGGGTATGAATGGAAAGACTGGGGAAGGAGGAAGCTCCTGGTGGGGAACTGGTGGGCAGTGGGGTGAGAGGGATGGTGGCCCATGGGGCTGGGGACACTGGTAGGCATGAGGCTGGATGGCACTGGGATTGAGGGCTCTTTGGGGCATAGCAGCCAGGTGGGTGCAGAGTGAGACATGCTGGGGGGCAAGGCAAACTCCTTGGGGCAGGAGATGTGTCAGACGATGACGGTACAGTGCCGGCAGGGCAGTGGGAACCCTCAAGTCTGGAGAGCGGAGGGGAGGGGTGGGGGGGGGAAAGATCCCGGGTACTGTACCTGAACCGCTCCTGCCCTGCCGTGTCCCAGAGCTGCAGCTTGACCCTCTTGCCGGGCTCGATCTCCACCAGGCGGGAGAAGAAGTCCACCCCCACGGTGGGGTCCGAGTGCAGCGGCCCCGGGAAGCGGCCCTCGGTGAAGCGGTGCAAGAGGCAGGACTTGCCCACGGTGG
>VWZL01001514.1:166961-181231 GCA_013396915.1 Stercorarius parasiticus | reverse complement strand
GCACAGCACGATCAGCCGGAACTGGTAGATCCAAATCGCCGCGTCCATGGCGGCCCCGGCCTGGCCCGCCTCCGCCTTGGGGCTCTTCCTGGGGCTCCTGCGCGGCCGGTGCCTGCACCGCGCTCCGATCGCCCCAACGCCCGGCATCGGCGCAGCGAGCGGGCGGGCGGCGGCGGGGGGTGCGCGGGGCCCGGGGAGNCCGCCGCGGGGTGCGCTGCCGCTCCCGCCTCTCCCGCCCGCTCTGCGGTGGCGCGGCCGAACCGCCCGCCGGGGCCTCCCATCGCGCCGTCATGTGGGTGGTGAGACGGGCCCTCCCCCGCGGGCAGGGCGGCCCCACACGGCGGCTAGGCGTGGGGAGGGGGGGGAACCGCCGGCCGCCCGCCGTCGTGCCCCGGCGAGGACGGCTGCCTTGTGGTTACTGCCCGTGTCCAGCGTCCAGCTGCTCCCGTGGGCAACAAGTTTAGGGATGGGCCCGGAGAAGGGGGATGCTCGGGGGAGGGGGAGCCAGGCGGGTCTGGAAAATCAGGTGAGAGAGAGAACCGGGCTGTCAAAACGTGAGATTTTCAAAGAAAAGTGGGAGCAGAAAGGAAATACCGGAGAAGGAGCGGAAGAACTGGATTGGTAGGGGAAAAGGGGCAGGGGGCTGAAAGGAAGCTGTCTGGGGATGGGATCTGGGCAGGGGCTGTCCGGAGGAGCGTGAGCTGGAAAAGAGACAGAAGAAGTAGAGGAACAAGTGCCAAGTGGTAAAGATGGGCTGGGCAAGTGGCAAAAGGGAAAGGGAGAGTCAGTGATCTAGATATTCCCAGAGAGAATCATGCAAACTGTCTTGAGAAATGGCATGATACTGGAAATGACAGGGACATACACTCTTCATTTCCCAGTGAAACAAACTGCATGTATTGGGCCTTTGTGAAAGTACCTTTGCCTACGGTAATAGAACAATTCTGTTAGTAGAGATGCCTGCTGGAGAAATTTCTTTGCCCCTCTGGGCGGTTCAGCTAAGTATCATATGATGATAAATCTGCTGAGCAATAGATTCCTCAGATTTCTTTTAAAGTCTCAGAACCACATGGGATAACAAACCCTAACAGGCCTCAGATGGCTGGTAAGGGCATTAGAGCCAAATAAGCAGAAATACTTGGACTTCTGGTAGACCATATTGCAGCAGCTTCTTCATCAGGTTGGGCTGGGGTGAGGGAGCCAAGGGTCAAGAGCCTGAGAGCCAAGCGGAGTAGGCTGGGTGAACTGGGAAGCGACATTTTTTTCCACATAGCCTGCTGTTTTCCTCTGTTAATGTCAGTCACAGATGCAGCTAAAACCATACCTGCCCGTGGCTGGTTAGGGGCATATCTGAAACCACGCTTCTTTTGTAACTCTGTGGGGCAGTTTGTTATGAAGAGTGTTCTCATTGCCTGAGTCTGGTTTGGTTATTCCAATGTGTTACATGGTCACCCGTGTGAGACTGGCATGTTTCCCCTGTATGCCTGGGTAGACCTTGCAGCTCCACAGCGTGGATGAGTGAGACCAAGAGCACCTTTGGCCTGACCGAGGGCAGGGTGAAGTCAGAAGAGGAGTTTGCATGCACTGCTCAGGAGATCATGTCCTCCAGCCCCAAAATGAGTCTGGCTGGGATGTTCAAGCATGGCTGGTCCTTGGAGATTCATCTGGCTGACCCCAGAATCTTCCAGCCGAGACTGGTCCTGGCAGCCCAGACTCTATAAAAGGCACAGCCAGGAGCTGCCAGAGGGATTTATCTTGCTGTGCACACGGAGCTGAAGCTGCAGGATGCTGCCTGCTCCAAGAATCCAGACTCTCCAGTGACCTTATGGGCTGGCCAGTCAGTCACCTGGACTTGGTGATTGTGTGCCCATGTGTCTCTCTGAGTGTGTTTCCTCCTGAACCCTGCACATTTCTCCCCTCGACCTTCACCAGCTACTCTTGTAAAAATAAATCGAACATAGCTTGTACTTGACTAATTGATCATTGTAATAACAATTAAAATAAAACAACATTAACTCAGACAAATGAACTTTCAGAAGGGTAAAATCAGTCCAGTTCTTGCAGTTCTACATGGGACACGTTTACAGGTCATTCCTAGGGATCTTTTCTAAGCATTTTGACAAAAGTGGCAGTTGTATACAAGAAATATTTTCAGGTGAAACAGATGTGAGGTATGTGAGGATCACCACCCTGGCTAACACCCACAGGTCTTTAGAGCCTAAAGCACATGCTCTCCAGCTTAGATGCAGAGCAGATTGCTGTCCTCTGCACATCTGGGCTGGAAGAACCTCACACTAATGAGTTACACAGCTCATTTCATTCCTAACAGGTGAGCAAAGTCAATTTGCCTAGGGCATTTACAGTTGAACTAAATATGTTTGCAACTATTTTCAGGTGTCCAGAGTCTGGTCTGTATAGCTAAGGTTGTCATTATAGAAAGGCAGTGGTATATACATTCACATACATCCAAAGCACAACCTTATACATTCATTTGGGACCTTTTGAGTGTCATATACTAAATGCTACTTAAGGAACGTGCATCTGTCATGTTTAATGTGGAGTGTACGAGGTGGGTGATTTTTATTTTATTTTTATTTTATTCAGCTTTTGTTACTTACCAATAAGTACAGAGGCATTGACAGCATGCAGTCCATCACAAAGATCTCTGACCAGCAGTCAGAAGAAGCAATCAAAAATGGATATGCTCTGCGTATCTGGAAAGGTTAAAATAGAGAGGTTAAAGCAGCAACAAGAACCTGACCTTCCCTCAGACATTTTCCACCACTTGGGCATTGGCAGCTTGAATCTGCTCTTCCCAGGAAGGGTGAATCAAACCTAAACTCTGGGAAATAATAAAAAACCCAAACAAACCCAAACATCCAAATCTACTGCATTATTAGCTAGATGACTGCACTAAGCCATAAATCCAAGACCTTGCAATCTAAAAATTCCTCATTTGTTTTCACATTTTTGACTTGGCACAGATTTCTGTCAACCTTTGGTAAGTGGGTAGGGCAGCAGGGATTACACAGATCACAGTGCTCCTGAAGAATGTGCACACATGATTACATGGAAGTGTAGAGAAGCACAGATGAAACTAATTGATTTGCAACTCCAATCAATCTGAGACTGAGAAACCATGCTTTCTGATGCCACCCAAGAACCTAAGAGAACTGAGGGACCAGTCTGGAAGCAAGATGCCATCCATGCCTGTTTTAATTGCCTAGGCTATTGGTCTGGAGCCTGATACAGCTGCTCATTTTATCACAGAGAAAGTTTCAGCAGATGTAAGCTGTTGGAAGATGCTGCCAGCTATCCTTTTGGTTTTGTTTTTTTTTTTTTTTTTTTGATAGAACAGTACTGTAGGTGGGATACTCCCTACTAATGAGCAATGACTCCCCTTTCTCTAAGATGACATCAAGCCAGATAGGTTTCACCTGATGGCAGGAAGTACATTTCTTAAACCACAGCATTCTGGTAAGTTTCTTCCACAGACTTCTTTGATGCACATGTATAAATTTAGTATCCGAGTAGCAGAACAGCACTATGGTTAAATGATCCATTTGCCCCAAAATCTTGTAAGCAGTATGAGAACAAATCTAACCACCCTTCTTACTTTTTACAGTTCATAGTATTTGACGGGTTTCACACTTCCTCCTGTGGTGTTAATTAGTGAGTCACTCCAACTCTTGCAGAAGCTAATGCTCCTGCTGATGGCTGGGAGAGACAAGGTGGGTCAGCAAGAACAGCAGGTTGAGGTCAAGATTTTAACACCACTCTTGGTGTAAGCCTGCCCTTCCGAAAGTTTCCAAGAGTGCTCGTATCTCCTCAGACACCAAAGGCAATTGGGTAGGACAGGAAACCTGTAAGACACCAGGCTTGCTAACCCCATGGTCTGCAGAAATCCTCGTCAATACCGACAGGAGCAAGGGGATGTTCCAGCTGCCCAGATTCAACATCTTGATCTCACACCCAGGTGCCAGGGGTCAACTCTGAGCTTGCTGTGGTTAGCAGCTCCACGTTATGCTGGGGCTCATCTCACTATGCCAGTTTTACAGTGCTAAGAAGTGATGGGATAGCAAAGAAGTGCAGAGAGAATATTCACCTGGCAAGATGGTGAAAAAACCCTGAGTAAAGGGAAATGTGTTGCAAAGTTTCGTGTTTATTGCTTAGCATCATCTTATTGCATTTGTTATTTGTTGCTGGAAGTTTATTTCTGACACTGTGTCTGGAACACTTGGAGCTCTTCATAGATGAAGGAGAAAGCAATATTCTAGGAACACATGGTAGGTGTTATTTTTAGGTAGGAAGGTATTTTCATAGTGTCCCAAGTCTCTGTGTGGTAACATGGTCATTCATTCAAAGATACACTCTGACCCCTTAGAAGATGTCCTTGTTTGATGAGGGTGTTCCTCATGTTGTTGAGATAGATATGTGCATGGTAGAACATCAGTATAAACATTGAAAAAAAAAAAAGCTGCACAACGGGGTCATCATAATCTATGGATGTATTTATTAATAAACAAATAAATAAATACCTACATAGGTATCCACTTTCTTCATGAGGCATTGAAATGACTCTGTGGAGATGATGCAAGTGAAACTACTCCACAGCAGAATGAGCTCACAGAGGCAGTCAGTGAAGAACAGAAACACCTAGCTGGGACAAGGAAAGCTTCTAACTCCTCAGACCTGATCTTCCAGAAGGACCTACAACATAATTTCAAAGACAAACCTGGGAACTGAAAGTCATAACCATATTACAAAACAAGGACTGAGCATTTACTCAATAGATGTTTTATAATGATTAAATATTTTTATACTTTTCCTCACATCTTACCAACTGTTAAGCCATCCCTGTTCCACACAAGCAAACAACCTCTATCTGATCTATAAGCCCATCATTGTCTCACTCTTTGCTATCTCCTCCCTCAAAATGTTAGTGATATTATACCATACCCAGAGCAATCACTCCCAGCCTGATGTTTGCTGTGTTTAGATGAGACGTACAACAAGAATTGTATTTCCCTCCCAAACATTTGTTTGCTCCAAGTCTAGTACCTATCTCTGCAAATCTTGCCATTTTAGATCCAAGACAGCGTCTTAGATAGCCACAGTTACAGAAGAACATCTAACTCAGTAAAATGTCAGGAAAATACAAGAATATGCAACCTGCTCCACTAAAATACTGAACTGAATTCATGCACATTGACATTTCAGAGTTAATGCCTAAACTGTGTAAGAATCTGTCTTTAGGTGGGATTAAGATTGCCTTTAGGTCAGATTAAGAATCAAACCCAAAATGGCAATTTACTCTAGTATATAAAATAAGTGAAGTATTTGTTCTCATGCTTTCCTTTTTGTCATTCGTCAGTCTTGCACCTAGCTCAACTTTTCCATTTGTCATTTGGAATGACTCCTAGGATTCTGTACATTCATTGTTCTGGTGAAGTCCATCTCCAACATCTGTTTTCTGTTTGGGAAATGCTGGTGTGTGAAACAATATAGATTTCCACTAACAAAGAACACTTTTTGTCTGAGCTTTGTGCCATAGACCTTTTGGGTATGTTGATCAAAGAGATAGATACTTTTTTCTGTAAGCATTGCCTCTCTGAAGGAACCCTACAATTCATTGCCCACTGTCATGGTCATCCATTTTTCCCAGATTCCCACTTTTGCTCCAGGTGCATTCTCTGATAATTTCTTAAAAGAAGTATTATTTCTAATTGCCTTCCCAATGTCTCTGTTCTATACAGTGCGTGAAACTCTTCTCATGATTTATACTGTTTCAGGCCTCACAAAGGACATAGAAGACACTGATACGTAAATGTAATTGCTGAGCTAATTAAGGATGGGCAGACAATTGTCCCTGTACTGTCTGCAAAAATTAAACTAAGAACTTCCGTGTATGGTACATGCCACTGAGTTTAGCCTACCTGGAAGAATTGCCCAGACAAATGAGCTGTGATTACATCTGCCAAGCTTGAACTGACTAGATTAATCTGGTATGAGCTGGTAACACAGGTAATGTTTCTTTTCTTGTAAATTACTTGGGTGGGAGGCTGGAGGATTATAGAAACTGTGGTGGCAACTATTAATTGGCTACAGGGATGGAGGACGCCAAAGGCCATGTGATTAGCAGAGCCATTGCCAGCTTTTATCAATGATCTAATATAGAAGGCAATAAATAGTTAAGATGATAGACCCTTTGGGAGCGACCACCATACATGGCCATCTGATACCACTAGAAGTTGAAGCCCAAGAACTGCAACACACAGAAGCTAAGCTGTCATCCACAGACCCAGCATGTCAACCAGCCAGAATGAGTGATCTGTTCCTCTGGGGTTACTTGTATAGGACTGGTCTAAACTAGACGGGTGGGGCTGAAGCTGTGATCTGTGTGTGATATGCATGTTCGCAGAACAAGAATCATTATCCACTTGCTATACCCGCCCTCACAGGCAAATAAATATTAGGCTGAGTATCACAGAGTACAGCACTACACCACCTGGTCTCCCCATGACCACTGGATGCACAGCGTAGACAACTTCCATTCCAAAAAAGTGACAGCTGCCTTGCACCCCTGCTTATGGTGTAAATGCTTGTCATAGGCTTTGTAACTGGAAGTAGGTCCCACGGTCTTTCACCCTGAACACCATCTTCTACAATTCCAGCTGGAGCCCCACCTTATTTACACTGAGGTAGACTTTAGGGCAGGAAGTCTTTCCTCTGCCCATGGGAATTTAAAGCCATTTAAAAGTGGATAAAGTTTCTTAAAAATTTAAGAGACTATGTCTCTGCTTAAAAGGCATGCATCACATGAGGATATTTAGAACAAATAAGAGGTTTGTAAAAGGGTATTAGCAGACATTCATGGATAAAGTCTTCATAGTAGATGAAATCATCAGAAGGGGTTAGATATCCTTCCTTTGTACTGCTTAAAAGCCTGCTGTCACAGAGCTATTCAGGGACCTTTTACCCCAAAGAACTTCAAGAAGTGAACTTAAATGAGGCCAGAGTTTACAGACTGCTAGGTTATGTGACTCAAGGCTCATCCCCATGAAAACAAAGGAGCAGAGGCACAATGACAGGCAGGGGAGCCCCAGTAATCACACCAGAGCCAGCTGAGCTCCTGATGTGTTTGCTCAAAGGACTGTCACAAGGGAGCTAGCAGCTCCATGGGTTGGGGGAACACCCACAGCTGAGTCAATGGAAGACACTCCCCATCAACTCCCCATCGATCCCATTACACACTCAGAGAGAACTACCGCCTACAGAAGCATGGGACTCACTATGGAAAGTTGGAAAGAACATTTTGGGATTGCGCAAGACTTACTATGGGATGTTTAGGGGAAAGACCAGAGAAAGAGGAAGGGAAAGATCGAATTGGACTGGATAGAAACAAGTGTGGAAAAATACAGAAGAATGGGGATAAAAGGAGCTGGACATATGTAAACAGGTTGCTGGTCAGTTTGCTTGTGTTAAAGTGCAGCAAGGACCGGGGCCTTTGCCAGCCAGGGCTCCATCCCTGGGGGTGGGTGGTTTTGGTGTGCTCAAAGACACAGAGAGCCAAGTTGTGCAAATGACCTGTTGATCATCAAGAAGTGAAAAAGCATCCATAAGCAACTGAAGCAAGAATCGGAAAAAAACAACAAATCAGAAAACAAATGGTGTAATCATCAATGAGGTATTCTCTAACCAATCCTGTAGCTAAGGACATGGAAAGGTACTGGGGTAACTGGAGCTGTCTGAAAAAAGACTCTGGGGAGGAAGGACCTATGACCATCTCTCCAACCTCTGCGGAACTTGGGGAGCAGAAAAGAGCCCAGGGAAACCCCTGACCCACCCATGACCCTCTGCTAGGATGACACAGCATGGCAGAAACCACCACACTGACTCACACAATCCCTCCAGGATTGCACCATCTCTCCAGCAGAATGAGGAGCTTGTGAAAGCAACCACAACACCAGCCTGCCCAGCTTCTCGCCCTCACTGCACCATCTCTCCCATGGCACAGGGAAGTCATGTAATTTGTAAAATTTCATACATCTGTGTATTAACCATAATTGGCAGGTTGAGGAAGGGGGCTGTAGGGGTGAGCTCTCTGGGAAGGTCACAGCTATGCCAGACAGCTCCACCAGATCCACCGCAGGCCACAGCTGAGCACATCAGCCAAGCTGGTGGCACCTCTGGGCCAATCAATGAGTTTGTAGCACCTCTGCAAAAGGTATATTTAAGAAAGGGCAGAAAGCACCAGTACAAAAGAAAAAATGACCAGGTTAGAGGAGGAGGAAGGAGAATACCATGCCTGAGCAAGGGGCCAGAGCCACAGAGCCGCCCGAGCAGGGCCCAAGAAGCATGACTCTAAAGGGACTGCCACTTGATGGAGGAACCACCATGCACTGACCCCAATGTCCTGCGCTGCCCATTGCCTCACCAAAGGGACTGAGTGTAATGTGTGGCAAAGGAATGGGAGAACAGAAAGGGAGGGGAGAGGTGTGAAGAGAGAAGGCGGCATGTTTTTTATGAAGGTTTGTTTGTACTCCATTAAAGAACCATCTCTCTGAACATCCTTGCAAGAAGCGAGAGTTTCACTAGTGGAAGTGAAACCTTTTGAGTCATTCTCTGTTACTGTCAGGGTTATTACTGTCCTTCCAAACCAGACTGTTCTGCTTCAGAAAGAAATACAGACAAGCCTTCCACCAGTGTCCTCATCCCAGCTAAAACATACTTTGAATTGACAGACAACTTGGCAGATCTTCTGACCCCAGGAATGGTAATGAAAACTATTATCAACAGGTCAAACCCTCACCCTAACACCTGTCTGAGATATCTCAAAGCCCATTTGAGCACCTTTGCTCTCAGCTCTTCAGTTCTTACACCCCAGAATGTGTCTGGGCTCAAAAGGAAAGCTCTTTGGTTTTGTAGGAACCAGTCAAAGATGTTTAGGGATTCTAAATGTTCAGATCCTGGAATGTCGCTACTCACATGCTATCACTGGTTTGAGCCAATATATTGACACTAACAGGTATGTCACTCTCATTTTACCTGCTGAAGGATACCGTATTGAAAGAAAGGAAGCTCCTTATACCTGCCTGGTGTGCCATAGTAGACAAAGCTGACAAGCAGCACTATCCACCAGAGGGCAGCAAGAGGCCGGGGAAATTTGGCCAGTGGAGCAGCAGAGGTGAGACTGAAAATGCATCTGCCTAAACACGACCCCCAACCAGAAAAATCCTGAGTTGCCCAAGTCTGAACGAAACTGCTACATTGGGCACTGCAGGCTGGGGAGGAATCCACACTGGGGCAGCTGAAAAGCAGAAGAAACGTGGAGTCGCAAGAAAGGAAATCGCTATGTACTGATGCCAACCTCCTGTGCTGGCTCACGCCTTGCTGAAGGGACTGAGTGTGACATTTGGCAAAAGCAAGGGGAGTGAGACTAGACAAGGGGGAGGAGAAGTGTCTGGATTGCAGTTGAGGTGTTTTTCCTAGGCATTTAATTTTTATCTTGTTTCTCAGTACCCTTGAATCAGTAATTAAAAAATATGCAGTTGGCAATAAATTAAAAATCAGTGAAATTTCCCAACATGAGACTGCTTTGCCTATGACAACTAGGCAGACTAAAAAAGACAAGTGCTACTCTTTCTTAAGATCATGCTCTATTTAGGAGCCAGCCTGGCTGCAAAGGTGTAATTTGGGGCAGAATGTGGATCCTTGAGATAAGATCTGCTCTGGAAGAGTTCCTAGCAAATTCAGCCCTTAGAAGAAATAATAAAGAACAAATGTTAAAGGCAGTAAGGGTGAGAAGCTTTTGTGTTTTGCTCTTGCAGATAAGAAGGTGTAAAAGACCTGTTCTGGTGTGATGTCCACCTAGGCCATTATCTTTTCTGAGATTGTATGTGAAAGTATGTTAGCACTGGCAAATGTGGTGGACACTGGATCCACCTTCAGAGACATCACACTGCACACAGAGACCTTATTTGATGCTGTGAGCAAAAGGTAACTCCTGTTCCAGTGGTCTTTGGAAAGTTTACCTGAGAGGTGTGATTTGTGCAAGTGCAGGTGAAATAATTTTGGACTGAGAGAGGATGCTTTTTTTATGGAGAAGACTGTACTGTGCAGGGGTGTATGTCAGTGTGTGGACACCTGCAGCTATCAAGTAGGAGAAGAGGCTTGGGAGACGTATGTTGGAGCTGCTGTAGGTCTGGACTGGATACTGGTCACACCAGAGTGGTCTGACAGTTGGCTCCTGGAGGGACCAGGAGGTCCAAGTCAATTACTGGAGAGATCGTGGGGTCAGGTGTTGACTGAGACCCATATGTGTGCATGAGTCAAGGGGAGAGCAGGGGATCCAGGAGGTTACTGGGGAGATCCATAGCACATATGTGTAGATGTTGGTCTGTGGGGGCATGCAAAGTAAAGTGGAAGGTCAAGGGTCCATGGTCAGTTACTGGACAGACTGAGTGTCTAAGGCCAGCTACTGGAGGAATCTATATTGTATATATATATATATGCATTTCACACTAGCAAACCTTTATCTTTAACTGCCAAAGAAGGGGACAGGATTAGGCTGTTTGTGCCACCTGTGTTTGTGTGGTCAGCTGTGTATTTGTGTGTGTATATATATATACACACACACACACATACATACAGGGTACAGCATCTGTGGGTCTATTGGGAATACGTGCAATAGGCCACCTCACTACTGATGGCATGTGGCAACATGGAGCTGCGGCAACCTTGCTTCTGTTGGGCTACCAGATTCAGCAAGCCTTAAGCCAATGAGTTTCTCTCACAATATAGAAAGAAGTTCCAGCATTTGCCAATGAGTGACTCTGCACAAAGTACACCATTCTCACCACACCCTTCCCAAACCCTCCAAGGCCCAAGCCCAGCAAAGGTCTTCAAGCTTTCTCAGGTGATGTGCTGCCCAGTGAGACAGGGAAGACATGACTGTTCCTTCTTGGGATTTGATGCACCAGTTACAGAAGGTAGTTGAACACCTCATTGCATGGCAGGCAGCAGGAGCTCAGGTCCTCTGTGACAACTGGCCAAACCTATCAACTGCTTACAATAATCAGAGGTCATCAAAGAGCGCTTCTCCCTGGAACATGGGGAATGAAAAAGTCAAATGGGCAAGAAATGGCAACCAGTTCTGGACAGTGGCCCACTTGCATTACCAGTGGGCCAGCGCAGTAATCAAGTTGGTTTGTAATGCATTGCCAGCACAGGAGGCAGTTGGACAAGCCCTTGGCTGAGGCAGGAATTTGTTGCTGGTAGAGGACAGGCTGCTCTTGTATGAGCTACATCTCTTTGGGGAGAGGAGAGATGCAGGGAACTTTATCTTAATGATTTAACACCACAAGGTGGGCAGATGATTCCAGAGTGTATTTTTCTACAGCGCTTTTGTTTGCTATTGCAAGTTTTTCTTAAGTTCACAACAGCAGCCTCAGGTCGTTGCTGGATGACCTGACTGGTTTCTGGCCTGCCTGGCTGTTGGTGGGGACTGGCTCTAGCAAAGCCTGAGGAAGAACTAGAGTGGAAGGAACGCACATTTTAATTTCCAAACCCCACTGCAGCACTATTGTGTTTTCTGCAAATTCTGTTCCCCTGCCAAGTCTAGAAGGGGGCAAGGAGCTGCTGCCCCTGTGGGGAAACAGCACAGACCACGCACAAGCTAGGACTGACCAGGAAGGTCTCTGAGTTTCCTCCTTCTCAGCCATATGAAAAGCACAGTGCAAGTCTGAAGAGATGTATGTAAGGAGGCAGAGAAAGGGATAAAACAGGCAGAATTGGAAGGAAGCCATACATAACTTTTTAGAGTACTAATGCTAGAAGTGGTTGCACCCGAGCCTCTATTCAGATGAGTATTTGCCTGTATTGCATGTGCAACAGCCATTTAATCCACCAACAAAAGGTCACTATGAATGCCATGCAGCAGAATAGTGCTGAAACTTCAACTCACAAAACTTATTTATAGTGTGGAAGTGCAGGGACAGAATTTGTAATTCTAGCTAACTTGAAAAATTAAAGAAAGGTCTCTGGAGCATGTCCAACATCCTCACAATTCTTAAAATACACCTACTCCATAAAACAAAGGTGTAACATCTGTGTATCTGCTATGTTTCCATGTGTGTGTACTACTGATTTGGCAGAATTTGCATTTTAACATTTAGAGTATGGTGATGACTGTTAAAGATTTTCCTGGATAAGCAAACAAAGAAACTACTTTTCCTTCCTCAAGACATATGCTATGATCTGGCATACTCAGCAAGTGTGATACATACTGAGGAAATTGTTCTTTACTCTTTAAAAATCAAACATTACCAATGAAATAGTTTATATTCACCATTATAGAAATAGACTATTTTATGCTGATATCAGAATTACAGAGAGAGCTTTTTAACAGAACAGCACTTGCTTTTTTTTAAATTTATTTTTATTTTCATAATCATTCTTATAGGAACTTTCAGGCTTTTTTCTTCTTAATTATCACTTAAATTGTCATGCATATCATCTTTCTTGGAAGGAAAGGTGGTTTCTTTGAAACTGTTAAGGGCCTTTCCAACTTCATAGTTTGGTCAGTGCTTATTTCACTACTGCCTCAGAATTGTTTTATTGCCAGAGAAAAACAATTCAAAACACAAGCAGTTAAAATACCCAAGTAATGATGTTTTTCCTTTCTCCCTTTGAATCAGGGCTGCTAGTGTAGCCAAGGCAGAGAAACATACAACTGTCTAGAAAGTCAAACATCTTATAAAAGCACAAGGTCCCAAATTTGCTAGGAGGTGAGAAGACCGAGCCTACTATGGTTTCAGCATTTTTCATTAGAGGGCTCTTAAACCTAATTACTTCCACCTTGGAGACTAAGACCATTGATGATTGCAGGCATCAGCGCTTGCAACACAGTATCAGCTCCACAATACTATATAGTACTATATAATTTCAGGGCATACTCTAGTGATAGAGACTGTAGGGGTTTTTTTTGGTGGTGTGTTTTTTTTTTTTGTTTTGTTTTTTCTTTTGTGCGTATGGTTGGACTCGATGATCTCAAAGGTCCTTTCCAACCATGAAGATTCTATGATTCTATGATTCTATAATAGTATCTGATTTTGGATACATTGCTGAAGACCATTTTGACTATTTAGTAATAATAATCAATAAGAACTAACCATTAGCGTGGAATGTACTAATAAATATTAATTGGGTACAGTTTTAAAGTTTAGAACTGAGCTATGAATTTTCTAAGCACTCATAGTGAACCATGGCACGCACAAATATGCATATAAATATACATACACGCACATTCAGCTGCAAGAAACTGATGATGATTTTGTACTTTTATTAGCATTTCAGTCACCATAGGCAGCACTGCCCCCAAAGCAGCCCACCAACCCTTGCACACATATGCACGCATGCAATGACAAATTAGGGAGACCTTATAGCAGCCTTCCAGTACCTAAAGGGGGCCTACAGGAAAGATGGGTAGGGACTCTTTATCAGGGAGTGGAGCGACAGGACGAGGGATAATGGTTTTAAACTGAAAGACAGGAGATTTAGATGAGATATTAGGAAGAAATTCTGTACTGTGAGGGTGGCAAGGCACTGGAACAGGTTGCCCAGGGAGGTTGTGTATGCCCTATCCCTGGAAGTGTTCAAGGCCAGACTGGATGAGGCTTTGAGCAGCCTGGTCTAGTGGGAGGTGTCCCTTCCCATGGCAGGGGAGTTGGAACAAGATGATCTTTAAGGTCCCTTCCAACCTGAACCATTCTATGATTCTATGAAATTGGTGAAAAATGCATTCTGCACCATACCTAGTGGTCCACTGGCACAGCAAGCCACTTCGTATCAAACAGGCTTGCATGCATCTCCTGCATGAGTCTGGCTTTGCTCCTAAAGCTACTTTCATCTCACCCCTACGCACCACAGCCCCTCTGAATCCGCAGAACACTCCCACAACTTCAGTGTGGGGCTGGGGGCACAGGCACCACGCCTGCACCCCACTGTGGAAACCCGGGCACTGTGAAGAACAAGGCCGGCCATGGAGGGGTACCACCACTCCCCACAGCACCGTGCCCCGGGGTGCCCACTGAACCAAGCTCTCCTCAGACACGGACAGGGAGGACGGTGGGCCCCAGAGATCAGGCATGGCCGGCAGGCTCAGGGGTACACCTCCCGCCCTGGCCGCCCCAACCTGACGCCTCATCCCCCACAACCACCGCCCGACCGCCGCCCCAACGGCCGCGCCCGCGCCGCTCCCGCCGCCGCCG
>VWZL01001514.1:134320-159747 GCA_013396915.1 Stercorarius parasiticus | reverse complement strand
TGTCGGGTAATGGTAGGACTAGAGGGAATGGATTAAAACTAGAGATGGGACGATTCAGACTGGACGTTAGGAATCAGTTCTTCACCATGAGGGTGGTGAGACACTGGAACAGGTTGCCCAGAGAGGTGATGGAAGCCCCATCCCTGGAAGTTTTTAAGGCCAGGCTCGACAAGGCTCTGAGCAACCTGATCTAGTGGGAGATGTCCCTGCCCATGGCAGGGGGATTGGAACTAGATGATCTTTAAGGTCCCTTCCAACCCTAACAATTCTATGATTCTATATTTCCTTCTTGGTAGAGACAACAGACCCACCACTGTACCCCAGGCTGTGTCGGTGCAGCCATAAGGAGTGTTTTTGTACTGAGCAGCTTACGGTGATGTTTCTCAGGTTAAGTTTTTATGACTGATTTTAGAGAATAGTAGAATATTCTAATTTTAAAATTGTGATTTCTTTCATCTTCAAATCCTTTTTTTCTGCAGGTACAGAATGGGAAGGAACCTCTTGGCTATCAGGGCTAATGCCTTGCTGCCAGATAGTTGTTTTTCTTGTTTCTGCTACTCCTTTGGAAAATCTGTTCCAGGCCTAATGGTCCTAATAGAGACAGCTGTGTTGCAAATATTAGTAAGGAACCATCTTCTCATTTTCAGAAGAATATTTCATATATACATGTTTGTTCTTATGCTAATGTGTTTTATTTAAAGAAGTTTCTTCCTTTTTCTAGGTTTTGTGCTCAGTGCATTTTTGACAGCAGTCCCACCCCATCTCATTGTCCTTTGCTGGACAAACAGGCTGGGCTCCCATGGTCTCCTGTAGATCTTTCTGCATCTTTCATCACATTTTTCTTGAAGAGGAGTAACCAGCACATACACCATATTTCAGAAGAAGCCCCCCCGACTTTGTATAGTCTAACACATCTCCGTCTTGATTCCAGCTGATGCATCCCAGGATCACCTTTGCCCTTTGTGCAGCCTTTTCAGCTCATGGCCATCCTGGGAACAGCGAGTATTTCTTTGCCTTAGTTACTAATCATTTCCAAATGATGAGCTTATGCTACAAATCTTTGTTACTAGTTTCCTGATAAATGACATTGTGTTCTGTAGTGGTAAATGTAATCTCAGTCCTATCATTCAAGTTCCCAAGGCTGCACGGTTCTGCCAAATAGATTTCAAACATTTTTAATCGGCTTTTATCTAGGAAAAATAAGAAGAAAATAATAAAGCAGCAGAGAAAAAGAATACCTTACGTATTGCTTTATTGTTCCAGTTGTTTATCCTAATCTTGCTCTTTAGTTTGACCTTTGCTTCCTTCTTTATTTTTCTAAGAGAGAAGTGGTTATGTTGGAGAGGAGTGTAAGATGATGAAAAATTAGAAATGTTAAAACGCACAACTGTTGAATTAAAAAATAAATAAGATTTTATTTCATAATAAAACAAGAGCTTTTATTAAAGAAATTCTAATTGAAAAATCCTTATATTGATGTTTTCCCAGAAAAAGCTTAATCAGGGAAAAATCACTGTGTCACTAGAAGGATGTTTTACATTAAACAAAACAAATTTCTTTAGAGACAGTAATTCTTCTGTGTAGCATGGGTAAAGAAATAGAAAAAAAACACCAGCCCTGTGGAAGAAATCATAATTTGGCCATGAAGGACCTCTAGTGGCATAAATACTTCCAACTAAAAAAAAATCTAAAAATTGCGCTTGCTCATCATTTTACAAGAAATCACTTCCGCAATTTCAGATTTTAAGTTAAATTTGTGCAAGGCATACAATGGCATCACACTTTAAGTTCCCTGAAACTTAAAGCAGATGCTGTCAACTTAAAAATTATGTTCTGTGTTTTTCCTTGTTATCATTGTTATCTACTTTTATCACCTACTCAAACTTTTGACTTTCTTAGCAGGAGGAACAGCCTCATAGGACACACTGAAATAAAACTGTTTAACAAAAAGGAGGTGAAAGCAGATAAAGATATGAGAGCTATGTCTGTGTCTCATTTGTTATGGCTGTGCTTAATTCTTTTATTTAAAGAATATTTTATTCTTAGTTAAAAAGTAATTTTTTTTGAAAAGCAGCAAAAAATGCTATGCTGTTACTTTTGGGTTATCCTTCAACCATTCTAGAAGATAACCAATATAAGAAATAGTTAGATTCTTAGTTCCTTTCAATCAGACTTCAAAATAGTTTGAAATTTAGATACAAATTTTGAATAGAAAAAATTAATTTTTAAAGAATTCTATAGATGTATTGCTCATGGTTCTTTGTCAACAGTTTTTCTCAGTTAAAAAAGAGGTATGTGCCTACTAGTCTGGAGGCCCACATCCAAATACATCCTGCCTGCAGATAAACTGTAGCCGCTGCCAGGGATTTCACTCACCCTGGAAAAGACACAGTAAGCAGTGAAATCAGTTACTTCTGCAGAGCACTGGGAACAGAGTTTTCCTATCTGGAAGAGGATGCCCAGCCTTAGATGCACGCGCTCCCCAATTCCCGCTGGTGATACAGCACTGGGGAACAATAACACCAGTTCGGGGCCAAACGGAGGATGTCTCCAGAGCCAGGCACCTCCAGGCAGCTGCCTCCCTTCCCTGAGGCACCAGCCAAACTCGGGGGCTGATGAAAACCCAGAAGCACACAGCCACCGGCACGCTTGGGGTGAACCCCAAATCGTAGTAAAAGCAGGAGCCTTGGAACAGGAGTAGCTGAACACAAAGTCATGTTTAGACATCTCGGATATCTCTGCATTCATGAACATGTTGTACACAAGCCATAAAAATTTCCTGAGATAGCAAAGTTTTTCATACTCTGAAATGAACTTAGTCCCCAAAGTCTAACAAAGGGCACTTTTAAAAATTGTTACTGTTGGTTTTTTTTTTTGTAACCTCCTTTTTTGTGTGTGTGTGTGTGTATTAAAGAAATTAAATTAGAAAGAGATCCCTCTTACTACTTTGTTTCATATTTTTGCATCACACAGACACCCCTCTGGGACTGCGATCCTCCTGCATCTGAGCAGCTCTGGTGTAAAGCCCCGGTCTGGCAGTGGCTTTCTGGTGTGAGGCTGTTGCAGCCTACCTGGAGCAAGGAATTCCAAGAGCTGAGCTGAAATGGAGGCAAAAAAGCACCAAAGACACGATTCTCTATCTTTGGAGAACTGGCAGAAGATTGCAGGTATAGGATAAATAAAATTAAAGGTGAAGATTATAGTACCACAGTTGTGGAGCTCAGATATGATGAAATGTGTAGGGTTTGATAGTTCTGCTCCTTTTCTTTTTAATCTCAGTTTTATTTTATGGAACTTTGTGACCAGCATGACCTGACTCACAACTATCACAACACTGAAACTAATCTTTGACAGACCGATTTCTTGCAGGAGTCACAGCAGGATTTTTATTGGATTAGGAATTCAAAATAAAAAAATATTCATAGACTGTTATATTATACAAGTGAATGAAAAAGACATAAAATATAATTATACAGCTTTTCTCTCATATTGATCTACAGCTTTGATATTACATGATCATAGAGTCAAAGAGGGCATTTGAGGACCAATCCTCTCCCGGGTAGCCAATACCTTAGTGGGTAGGGCCTGGCCCTTGGGAAGTGGGAGACTAACATCCACCTTTCTGCTGAAAACGGACTGGCAGGCACATGAAGTTATAAAGACCACCTGAAAACGGCAGAATAATGCCTCTTTCACACTCTTAAGTCAAATCCTACGAGGATGAATTTGGGTAATTGCAAAGGGAAATAAACACAGCTTGAATGAGAGAACTGTGATAGGGAAAAACATGTCTAAAAAACCACATTGCGGTGGTGGGAAGATCAAACCATGGTGCTCTACAGGGAGCAAGTGAGGGTAGAGAGAAGCAGTGTCTTGTGGCAGAAAGGATGCTGGCACAGCCAGGACAGTGACAGACATCTGCACCAAGGAGGGCAGGGGGTTGCTCTTGCTGGAGGCACCTCTGGGGTTTGATTCCACCACCTGTGACACATCATTAAAAGTGACAGTCATTAAAAAAACCCACCAGGGTATGCAAAATGACACCAGGTTCTCCAGGTGAGTTTGGCGGAGATGTGGGTGAAGACAAACAGGATGAGGTAAATCCTTAGGCATGGGAGCCATCAACAGAAAGGTGGGAGTTGAAGACTTAGAGATAGTGGAGCTCAAGGCTGGGAGAAGTTAAAATTGAAGGGATTAGAGTAACTGACTCATGTAACTGGAAGAAAGATGAGACCTGAACTGCCTGCACATGAGGCAGCCACAGACAGGCCTCCAAACGTCCTGGGGGCCGAAGTAGCCTTGCTGGGGCCCACACTGGGCCAGCAGGCTGGGGCTGCTGCCGGGCAGCCCCGCAGGTTGCCTGGGCTGGAGAGCAGGAAAGTGAACTTCTCGCTGGGGCTTACTGGAGCAGCCCCTCGGTGCTGCTGCTGTTCCTCCGCTCGCACCTGCTCCCCGCGGGTGGAAGGAAACCTGCGGAAGGAACACGTGGAGCATCCCGGGGCGGGCACCGGAGCTCCGTCCCCCCCCGCCCCGGGACGAGCCATGCCCCTCCCGGGGGCGGCCGCTCGGCGGGCACAAAGCTGGGCTCGTCCGTCACCGGTGGAGCTCTGTTCTGCCGTCCCGCCGCCGCCGCTCCTCCCGCCATCCCGCCCTTCTTCTCGGCGGGCGCAGGGCCGGGGCAGCGCGGCGGCAGCATGGAGGCGGCCGGGGATCCGCCGCCCGCTCCTCCTCCTGTTCCTGTTGCTGCCGCCGCCGAGGCCGAGGCGCCGCCCGGGGCCGCCGCCGCCCCTGCCCCTGCCCCTCGTCGCCGGCTGCTGGCGCTGCTCCGGGCCAAGCTCTGCACATGGTGAGTCCCCGGCGGCGGCATCCCCCGGCCTCCACGTGGGGACGGGCGGCGCCGGCCCCCCCGCACGCCGGGGCCCGGACCCGGCACCGGGAGGGAAGGGGGAAACCATCCGGGCCCGGGCGGAGGTGAGACCGGCAGCCGGGAGCGGTTTGGCTTTTGCCGATGGAGGGCTGCGCGCACAGGGATTTTCTGATATCGGGGCCGCTGTGCAAGCACAGCCGATCTGCAGCTGTACGGAGAGTCGCGTCGGCTGAGAGGGGTGTGGGATCCTCTAGTCACGTATTTGACTTTGTTAAACTGAGCGTGTAATTAGCCTGCAGAAGAGAAGGTTCCGGGGAGACCTTATAGCCCCTTCTAGTGCCTAAAGGGGGCCTACAGGAAAGGTGGGGAGGGACTCTTTACCAGGGAGTGAAGCGACAGGACGAGGGGTAACGGTTTGAAACTGAAAGAGGGGAGATTTAGATTAGATATTAGGGAGAGATTCTTTAGGATGAGAGTGGTGAGACACTGGAACAGGTTGCCGAGGGAAGTTGTAGATGCCCCATCCCTGGAAGTGTTCAAGGCCAGGTTGGATGGGGCTCTGAGCAGCCTGGTCTAGTGGGAGGTGTCCCTTCCCATGGCAGGGGGTTCGAACTACGTGACCTTTAAGGTCCCTTCCAACCCGAAGCATTCTATGATATGCACACATGCACTCCTTCTTTTTTAAGTAATTCTGGCTTAGTATTTTTCTCTTCTCCTATTTTATATATTTCCTGTATTTTATCTATTTTATGTACTTTTATCTGTTCTGTACTCTTTTATCAACATTGCTGCAAAGAACAGGTTATAGGGGGCAAAAAAGATAACAGAAGGAAATAGCTGAGTTGAGGTGTGGAGTCCGGAAAGAGCAATATTCCCTTCCCTCCTTCATTGAATGGGCTTAGGACAGAGGCCTGTTCCAGTCTATCACTTAAAATGTGGGCACTGGTTAAACATGGAAAACTTGAGGAAAATCTGCCAAGTTGTGCAGGCATCGCATGCATCCCAAAGCTGCCTTTAGTGAGAACAGAACTATCTCCTCTGACTTCCAGCCTGCAAGAGCTACCATTCACTTACAGCTTCAGTTTCCATCTGGGGGAAAAAATAAATCCCTGTTTAAAAGGCTATTTTGAGGCTCTAGATTTGGTCTGGAATAACTATTGCATCAGATACACTTGGCTGACAAATGGGAGGTGCTGGCTCTCCTGCTAGCCTTGACGTTCAGAAGCTGGAATCTCGAGTGGGCTGTGTGGAGGTGTGCGCTGGCCAAGCAGAGTCTTATTCCAGTCTTATTCCATTCCTTTCTCTTTTGGTTCAAAGTTTTTCTCTTTTCATTCCTCCTGCCTGTCAAGAATGCCCAAAAGACAAGATGGGACCTCACTGAATGTTCAGTAACCTCTCCTGTGCTAGTAGTTTTGCCAAAATGTTGCCGGAGGGCTACACTAAGTCAGTTTATTGATGGAACTTGAGAGAAAATAAAGAGCTCTCACTGATTTTTGAAAAGTCTTGTCTGAGATACTGAACTGATTACTTTTTTTTCCCGTCTTTTTTTTTCTCCAGGAGGCTGGAGGCTCAGCCACTTCAGCTTTCTTAGAGGCCTTTCTGAGTCATAAGGAGGTTTAATACTAGTATGTAATAAAATAGATTTTTTTTTTTGAGTAAAAATTTTGTTTGAGTTTTTTGAGTAGAAAGCATGCTTTCTGGTTCTTGACACAAAACCAGTTTTTCTTTTCCGTTTCTTACCTTTTACAAATTAAATTGACCTCAGTTTCAAAGCACTGACACTAACTGAAACAATAACTTCTAAAAATATTGGTTCTTAAAAATATCTTTTTTCCTATCCTGAACTACCTGCTAGTCACCTGTGAATATCGCCTCAGTCTGAACATGCATTTTCCTTTAACTGGTCGTGTAAAAATGTAAGATTATTCAAATTAAATGGTCTCCTCCCCCTTTTTCCCCCCTTCAGGAAGGTTTCAGTAAAGCTGAAGTGCAAATAAACTGTCTATATGAAGAGTGTTGCCAGGCTTTGCCTGCTAATGTTTAATTGGTGGCATAAATTTAATTTTTGAAAAGTTGTATTTATTTTCATGAAAGAATCACATTAAAAATGTGGGATTTATGAAAATAATAGCCAATAAAATTAACTGTGGGCTTATTAGATTTTCTTTGACTTCCTCAGATATAGTCTCTGATTGTATTTTAATATCTTAGGATATTTTTCTTCTACGTTTCTGTCAAGATCTGCACTGTTCAACATTAGCTTTAGACCAGCTCGTGGAAAACTTTCATGTTTTAAAAAAAAAAATCCCGAAATGATTCCTAGTTTTGTTCTTAGCCATGAATATAGCTAGCTAAGATATGGTGGTTGGAGGGAGAGAGGAGTAATTACTTAGTAGTCAACTACCAAGCGGTAGAAACACCAACAAAAAACCCCTCAAACTATAGAACTAAAAGGCCCTTTCAGACCACTTACCTTGCGTCATCTGAGAGTCCAAAGTGATTTAGTCCTTACCAAAGCATTAAAAAAAAAGAGCAGAGAGTATCAAGTTCTGGCACAGAAAAGTTAATAATTAATATAATTCAAAAAACGATGATAAATTATTAATAAGAAAATCATGGTCATCGATACTGATGTCAATACCGGAAAGAATGGAAACTTATGTCTTAGAAGCATTTTTCTTATAAGAAATTGTCTTGCAAAATGAAACCGATAGGATTTAAAGTTTACTCTCAAGTTTTACAGAGGGTAAAACAGGTTTGTTTGTTTGTTTGTTTTTTTTAATTTGCTACAGTAATTTAGTGGGGACTGAAATAGTAAGGGTCTTGAGCCCACATTTAATGAGGGTCATCTTACCCTGTTCAAAGCGCTGTCTTGCTGCTTTGAGGCCAGTGCGTTGTGCCGGGAACATAACATCACTTTCACAATTTGAAGAAATTAATTTTGACACCTTGGCAAACGGTGTGAGGGGAAACCGTTGGTGTGTCCTGCTGAGGCTGCACCTGGGGCTGGGGCAGTGTCACGGCAAGAGACTCTTATTTTACACACAGGTGAGAAAGTTGCCAGAAATGTAGTCTTTTGGGATTCACAGAAGACGTTTTTGAGCACAGCCTTCTGCTGTCGGTGAACAGTGTCTTTATTTGTCTCTTTTGATCTTAACATTTTGAATCTCTTCAATAGAGAGAAGAAAAAAAACGCTGAATAAAAATATAGGAAAATAAAGAAGGGAATGAGGCAGGAGGAGGAAGCCTGCTTGCCTTGTCAGATGCCTTTGGTACTGTGGAAGTAAATGCTGTAGGACTGTCGAGATACACGTTAACTACATAGCAATGATTGCTGGCGCAGAAGCCACTAAGCAAACAGTTCTGTGGATTCTGGACCT
Source organism: Stercorarius parasiticus (assembly GCA_013396915.1). Lineage (NCBI taxonomy): Eukaryota > Metazoa > Chordata > Aves > Charadriiformes > Stercorariidae > Stercorarius > Stercorarius parasiticus. The sequence goes on along the minus strand of VWZL01001514.1, from coordinate 151,500 downwards.
GCGTCTCTTCCCATGCGCAAAAAAGCAAGGAGATAATTCCCTAGGTACTTTAAACTGGAGAAACTTAGTTATTAGTAAAGCTGAGGATCAGCTTAGTGGAGTTATTCCCCTGCAAGAGGGCAACCAGGTCTTGTTTTGAATAAGCGGTGGTTGAAGCTGATCAATTGTTAGCAAATTTGAATGGCAGCAGATTTCCCTCCTTTTACCCTCTTGGTGGAAGATGGTCACTGTCCAGTTTGCAGGTGCACATAGAGTCCAGGCCTGTGCTATAGAGAGGGTGCCACAGGTCAGGAGAAGCAAAGCTACCCCTTGCACATCGTATCCTGGTGGAAAATGCATAAAACCTTGCCCCGCAGAAGTCCATGTTGAACCAGCCAGATGCTTGTGAAGCAGTATTGCCTGTGCTTCTGCCCGTCTCTGTGGCACCACCTAGGAGCTGGGTGGAGGGGAGTTTGCATCCAGGAGAGCAGGGCATCTGACAGCCGAGGCAGCTTTAACTTCTCCTGGTAATGTATTGACAAGCGCAATCCATTTTGTGGACTATGTGGGCTCCACAGCTTTGCTCCAGGAAAACTGCAGCGGTTTTGCCTGGTCACACCTCTACAGAGGTTTGATCCCCACCTCCACACCCTCGTCCCAGCTAGTCCAAGCACAGGGTCAATTCATTCCAAAAAATTGCCGAAGGCTGCTCTATGCCTCCTGCACTGAGGATAAAGAAGAAATATTTCCTGCTAGTTTGGAGCAAGAAACTCTTTATTTGAATAATAAAAAGTATATCCATATTTTTTAAATGCCTGAAACTACATTTGTTGTGTGTCATTCACTGCATTATTTCTTCCTTGAAATTTCAATGGGTCTTCTGTCATCTTACCCCCTGCAAAGGAGTCGGAATTCACAGGGCTGGCAAAGGATGAGTTGGAACCATCGTCCTTGCCTGCTTGAGAGAGAGAAGAGGTAGTCTCATCCCTGAAATTTTAGCTAACCTATGTTACGTTCTTCTTAATGGCACCTGATTAAATTAATTCTTTAGATGGACGTAAAATGACATTTCTGCATCAGTCAGAATGATTAGCCAGAATGTGTCACAATCATTGCCGATCTGTTCACCAAATAGTGCCATTGGATTTTTGACAAGAATAAAAAGAAATCCAATATAACGGAAGTGAGGTAGCTTCAAAGGATTTTTTTTGCCCTTTTTTAAAAAAAAAATCAAAATACATATATATAAAATACAAACAGGTGTTTTATAGCACTGTTTATAGTTAATACTGTGCTACAAAGTAGCCATGACAAGTTTCTAGCTGAAACGTGGTCTCTGTGGCTTACTTCAACATTCAAAATGCTGGAAATGAGAATGTCCATTCTTTCACACACCAGAAAGGGTTATTTACACAAGGCTGGATAGGACCTTACAAGATAGTGACATGATATATGAATACTTATACTGTGGATGTACAGTTGCTGGGATGTGCAGGGCAAGCTGTAGCGAAATGTGGGGCTTGAATCTCTTGGAAGTGCTGCATGGCTGGAGTTTGCAGATTTGCTGTCTCATCAAAATGGACTTGAAGAGGAAAATATGCCTAGCAGGATTTTTAAAGTCAGAAGAGCTTGATGTCAGGCTGAATTGAAAACAAGATTCGTGCAGCTGAATTGGAATCCGTGCAAAGAAGGTGTCTCCTTTCCAAAGGAGGGACTGACGGCATATTTGTAGTTGGCTTTAGCACCCCCGAACACACACTTCTCATTGCCTGACAACTGGATTGCACAGCATAGCTGGGCAAGCTGGTATTTACTATGTTAAAGTCACCCTATCTTGGGAAAACAGGCGGTGTTGCTGTCAGGTGTTGTGTCTGGTTTGTGGGTGCCCTGCCAGAAATCATTGGGAGAGATGTGGGCACAGGGTAGGTGCAGAATCCGAATGGGACGCTTTCTTCCCTTGATTGATTACTTTGAGTAGGAACAGATGAATCAGTTGTGCAGACAGTTAAATTCTCATCAGTAGTCTTCAGAGTAAACAACTCGGAGGTGAACTTTGCAGCCCTGTGCAGACAGCACAGCACTGAGCCCCTCTCGCTGTATATGGAGTGTGTGGGCAGAGACTGGGGGGGTACAAATCTGCGTAGCTCCATCGGCAGGAAAAACAGCAAGCCAAAGGGTACACAGCAATCTATGCATACTCCTGTTGGTGTAGGAGCATCTGGAATAGTTCACTTTATGTTAGGTGATGAATTGCCACTAGAAGAGCATGAGGGTTTTTTTCCCTCCCCTAGCTGTGGGTTGGGCTTAAAAGGAGTTGTAAACACAAACGTGATCTTTGGCCAAAAGGTGCTCTTAACTCCATCCTCAATTACAGCAGGATGTGGTGGAATATAGCAGAAAAAATCCACAGTAAGTATTAATTGTAACAATTCTTAATATAAGAAAGATTATTTTTACAGTGAGAACAATCACTGGAACAACATCCCCAGGGATGTCGTGGAGTCCCCATCGCTAGAGGTTTTCAAGATGTGACTTGACAGGGTGCTAGATAATCTCATCTAGGCTCCCTTTCCTGTGAAAGATTGGACCAGGTGATCTTCCGAGGTCCTTCTGACCTGGGCTGTTCTATGATGCTATGGTTAATGCTTTTGTATTTCCTTAGCACTGCTTGGCTTAGGGTCTCAGCTCACTTTCAAAGACTTGGGTCTTGGAAGAGCCTGAAGGCAGTTGTGCCTTATCTCCGTGTTGCAGACTGATCAAAGTCAGAATAGGATTCGGTGGAGGATGAAGGATTTAATGCAGGCCGTCTGTATCAAAACCTCTGTTGAGCTGCTTGAAGATCCTTGCAAATTATTGCAGTCTTCATCACTGGTGGTTTGAACTGGCCTCACTTCTTATATGGCTGTCATGAGGTTAGACTAGGTCTTCTGTGTAGACAAAACTCTGCTTACCGGTAAATCAGAACAACATTGATAGGGAGTAGAAAAAGAATAAAACGCCAATCTAAAAAATTTTCCCTGTACAACTAAGAAATATTTTTTTGAAAAACTTGACTGTTTAATTCTAAGCTTACCGTGTTGTCTTTTATATTCACAGGCATATTTTGAAAACGATAATTCTGGGCCAGATGCTCTCCTTGTTTATCTGTGGGACTGCTGTTACGAGCCAGTACCTAGCAGAACAGTACCAAGTGAATACTCCAATGTTTCAAAGTTTTATCAACTATTCTTTGCTGCTTCTAGTTTATACAACAATGCTGGCATTTAGGACTGGTATGTGAAATATGGGATGGGAGATTCTGGTTCATCTCTTTTTTTTTTTTTTTTCTCTTCTACATTTTCCTTTCAGATTTTGAAACTAAAGAACTTAATACTTTTCCTAGTTTTTAGAAGTTCCTGCTGAAATTCCTGCCTTGTAATAACACATGGAAATGAATTTCACAGATTAAATGTGCGTTTAATTTGATTTAATTTCATTTCATATCTGTTTAAAATTACATACTCTTTGGTTTCAAGTTATTTTAGGGAAAATTGTCTTTGTTATAACAAGCTGCTTTACCAGAGGCTATTTAATATTCCTCCTATTCTTATTAAATTACCCTTTAAACAGCTCCAGTCTTGTGGTTTTTTTACCTCGTGGAAGAATTTCGGTGCTTTTCACCATGTGCATTTTCTCCTCTCAGGCTGCATTTGGCTGTTATTGTATCTTTCTCAAGCAGGGCCAACGAAAATCAAACATCTCAGTATTATTTATGTTTCTAAAAAGCAAGATTTCCTGTGCAACATTTGGTTGGAGAAAAACACATATTGATTGACGCTTTCTTCTAAACAGGCAGTGACAGTCTTTGGCAAATTTTGAAGCAGCGGTGGTGGAAGTATATTTTTTTGGGACTGGCTGATGTTGAAGCCAATTACATGATTGTAAAAGCCTACCAATACACCACCCTCACAAGTGTGCAGGTAAGGACCAAACTCTCTTTTTGAACTGTTGCTTTTATTACAGTTTTGGACTGATTTCTGAAATGAGCTTCATAGGACAGACATGGAAGCTATTTAAGCCTGAAGAAGCTTTCCAGTATCTGTTTTCTCTCTGCAGTACAGAGAAGAGTATCCTGCATCATGAATAACATTTCCAGGAAGCAGAGAAAATTAGCTGGTATTACCCAGTGCCAGCTCTTGAATTGAACTCCAATTATTTTGATAGAAAGCACTTCTGAGAGTTTGCTGACAGCCACTCTGGTTTTCCTCCTGACAGAAAATTAAGATTTAGGACCAGATAACATTCACTCAGTGCAGGTTCCTGTAGATCTCTTGCCTAGTCCTAGAAGCTGCGAGAGGCGTTGTGAGACATAACATGAGGACATATTGATAGTTGGCTGCTGTTGCAGCGATGAGTCAAGCCTGTGGCTTTTCGATGTGACACTTCGGTTCGGGCCCCTCTGTGGAAGAGATGGAAGGGAGGTCAGCGTGCTGGGCTCCTCAAGTGGCAGTAAATGTGCTCTGCATCGCCAGTGCTTGGTGCTCATTGCTGCACTGGGGTAAATCTTGTGTTCTGAAATCGCTCTTCGGGCAGTAGGGCTAAGGCTGGGGTTTCTTTGTCACCCTACATGGGCATAAACTGCTGGAAGATCTAGTGCCTTCTGCCTCCAACTGCTCGCTCTTGAGCTTGCACGGCCAAATCCCTTGAGCAACCTGGCTCAGGGCACTGAGCAAAGTCAGAGTAAACCCTGTCTTTTGCTGGACTATTGGTGAGCTGTGTCAGGCCCCCAAGTTAGCTCCCTGTGGGGCTCCACAGCTGCTGCTGCTGCTGGAACAAGTGAAGGGACAATGCAGAAGCAAGGAGGGAGCGTATCGAGGGCTGTGCCAGCCTATGCCTGCTCTTACCGATGGTGGGTCTGTGGCTGGGGTCGTGGTCCCACTTACCCAAATAAAAAAAACAATGTACCATACAGAATTGGTTGTTAGTTAGAAAGGAGTGTTGAGGTGTCAGTGTTTTACAAAGTCAAAGTAACCAGGGTTAATATTTAAAAGAATTACCTGCAGAGCAATAAACTCCTGTGGTCTGGGCTGTCTTTAGAGAACTGCAGTAACTTTTCCTTGCACTAGTCAAAGACCAGTAACATGTGCCTGATGGATTATTATTGTCACATTTCCACTTCGTACTTATGTGTTGTGACTCATTAAGCCTTTAATTTCCTTACAAATAATGCCTAAGAAATCAAAGCTTTAAGAATGGCACATTTCAGTCTCAAGATCAAGTTAAGCTGATAATCGAGATACTGTTTGATCATATGCTTTACAGCTGAAAACGCCAGGACTTTGATCCAAGTTCTCAGAAGCAGTAAAGCTATTCCCATGATTTCTTTCATAGCAATGAAGAAATAATAAAGTTGTTCTGTCCAATTGCCGAACTCAAGCATTTACTGAACCTTCTTCCCATGTGGTAACCTTCAGACTGATGCTTAAGTGTTAGTTCAGTAATTATGAATTTGTTGAAACTGCCTGTTGCAGTAAGGTTTCTTGCATGTTGTCTGAAGTCACCAGTTTCTCACCACTGTCAGAAGTGAGATACAGGACAAAAAAACCCCTGTGATTTGCTCTAGGGCAAGGCATTTGCGATCTGTCAGTAGCAAGCAGTTCTGCAGCTACATCAGAACCTGTGGTTCAGAGGACCCAGCCTGGTGGCCTGTCTGCAGTACTGGCTATGAGTGAATGCCCAGAGAGCAACGCAGGAGTACATGGCACCTTCCTGAATACAGGGCAATTGCTGTTCAAACGCTGTCTGGATGGAGCTTCAGCTCAGCCCTGTGAAACTGATCTTCAAAGACACGTTTTCTTAGCTCAGCAAGGAACTTCCATGTATTTTCTCACACAAGCACACAAAAGCAAAACTGATTTTCCTTTAGTTATCAAATCCTAGCATTGCACGGAAGGGGTTGGGAGATTTTTAAGAAGATAACATGGGGATAACAGCTCTCATTTCTCTGTAAATAAAGAAAAAGACATTGATCCACAACAGTGATTCTTTCTGTTCGGCTGTGGCTTCAGCAGTGCCAGTGCGATTTCTCACTGCCGGTGTCCTTCTGTCTTGTGGCAGGACTTAACTGTGCTGTTGTTTGACCATATATTTCATAGTAAAAAACCAAGCAGCGTAGCTGTGGTTTCATGGTGTTAAAATATTATAGGGCACAATTAGCATTTCCTCTGTAGATAATTCAGGTGGAAGCATTTTGTGCGCAGCTATTCACAGAATATGAGCTGATGGAAGAGTGTTAACCTCAATGGGAGAAAATGCAGGATGAGCCCCTGGGGCTCAGCTGGAGGCTGCCCGAAGGGAGCCGTGCGGGGAAAGGAGCTCACAAAGCTGTCTGTAGCTGGCAATTATAAGCAAACCAATGACCTCTGACAGTCTATGATAATTTATTAATCATGTATTAAAATATCTTTTAATAATTTACCCACCCTACCTTGAAAACCTCCTATGAACAGCGTGACCAAAGCCAAGCTTGAGTCAAAACATTTGTAAATCAAATCATCGGGTTACCTGTTTTTTCCCTGGTAAAAATACAGGCTAGAATTGAATAAGATGGGAGTTTGCTGACACTCTACTGGCAATAGTAATCAGTACCGCAGTACTGCTGTAAATGTCATAAAACCTGAATAAAAAACCTATTCTTTTAAATGCTTCCATTGACACAATTCATTGTGATGTTACATCTGCTTTGCACCTCTTTGATCTTGATCCTGTACAGAAGAGAGCATTTTCCACCAAAGAGCTCTGTCACTTAGTAGGTGAAGGAAAGGCAAGATCCAGTAGTTGGAAATCAGATTTCTGCTGTCTGTAATTGAGTGTAATTGTCCCCTGGAATAGATTACCAGGACATGTTCTTCATCATTTGGTGCCTGTATGTCTTGGCTACAAGTCCTCTAACCAGGATGCTGTAGCTCTACAGCAAGTAACTGGTCTGGATGCAGCAATTCCCCATCCAGTGTCACTGAAAGAGCTTCTGGCTCATTATCTACTACTACCTTACATCCTAAATGAGATTTTTTTTTAACTTTTTTTTTTCTTTCTGTTTGGGTTGAAAAACTGCTTGGAGGTTGGAAAGCTACGTTGTAACATCTCAATTAATGGGGAACTGAAATCTTATTTATTAGTAAAAGAGATGTCTACTACCAGGGGGGTAAAAAATTTGCTTTCTAATGTTTGTAATATTTCTTGTTGTTTGATACTAGTCAAAACAGTCAAATTTGGAGGAAATGTTAGAAGGTTTTTCTTCAGTCTAGGCTAAAGGTAAGATAGAGGAAAAAGACCTGTGACCAGATAAAACTTCACAGCATGATATTTTTCAGTAGAGCAAAGTTGTACTGAAATACGTGGTATCACATATTAGGACATTGGTGGTTGCTGTGTCTCATAATACACTTTACAAACAGTCTTTTCAAACTGGATGAGCTGGAGGCAATCCAAGGAGCGAAGAGAAATGGAAGGGTTAGAGGCACTGTTAGGATTTAACCTGTGACAACTCCCCTTAATGCTATATGCTTGTAAGACTTTAATATGTGTAGTTATGAACAAGTAAAATCAGACACATCATGAAAGTCTTGCAAGTTTGATTAAAACCCTTGGGGACGATGGCTGAACTAACAAGCCAGCACAGAAGACAGCTGCGGTGGTGCACTTAGGCAGGCAGAGGTTGGCAATGAACATTAAGGACTAAGGGCTCTTGTCTTGATTGTAATGATTATGCCCCAGTCCTATTGACCTGGACTTAATACTTCACAGTGACTTCAAGAGGCCAAGTTTTAAGGGCTGACATTTGAAAGTAATTTGTGAGCAGTCTTTGTCAGGCTGACTATATGTTCTGCTGTAGACTGGTCCCTTATATGTTCCCTCATGACACTCTACTGAGGCAAGTCAGAAAATACCCCTTTTTTTTCCTCCAGACAAATTCAGAAACAGAGTCTATTTAGTCGAATTAAATATGAAACCAATTATGATTAGCTCAATGTTCTTGGTATTATTTGGTTATTCTAGAACATTATGCCCATCTTATGTGGCAGTGTGTTTTTCTGTATTAAGTACTCGGCTAACTCTTGGTATTTTCTGTAATAACGAAAATGGGTAGAAACTGGGTGGGTCTAACAGCAAGGCAAAGATGCGTAGGACTTTAGGAACACACAGAGAGGGGATAATGGAGAAAGGAAAGAGAAGTTGGTGTCACTGCTTGTCATGGAGTGCAGACATCCTTGAAACTTAGCTATTAAGTCTGCAAACTTAAGGGCTGTGCCTGCAAACACATCTGAAGTGCTTTGAAACTCCAGCTGCCATGTGTGTCTCCTGCTGGGGCGTGGGTGAATGAGAGCAGGTTACCTGCTTCTGGCTAATAGATAGTCAGCTCTAACAGAGTAATGAAGCACATTGGTGGCTTGTACATGCTTTTGTGGGAAGCTGAAAGATTGGGAAGGTGACTTTAGGGAAGCTGTTCGTCCCTTCCTATATTCCTTCTACCAATTTTGCACATGGCTCCCAGCACATGTATCATTTTTTTTTTTTCAGTAGGATCCAGTTGGGGAAAAAAAATTCAAACCAGAACTGCAGGGTGAGATTCTTGTCGTAGCCGCTTCAATGTAAAATCAGATCACTTGTATCCTTCAATAGTTCCAGATTTTTGCTTTGTGTATGTGAAGCCCTAAATTCTAATTACAGATTTGAGGAGTGAAAAGACGAGCTAGACAAAACTGCTGGGGAGAAAAGGAAATGCCAGTGAACCCCCTCCTTGTATTGGTGCCATGGGGAGCAACGCGGTTTCAGAGCAACATCCTAGCGTTCGTTTGTGAAGCTGCAAAGATTGATTAGATCCTTCATTAGAAGAGTTTCTATATAGGTGCCTTCCTCCCTTCCAGGAGACAGTGGACCCCCCACCTCAACTCCTCCTTCACTTGCAAAATGCTTTTCATGGGAAAATGTGGGTCTGACCCCTCTTTTAAATGAATCCACCAGGGTTGTTTTGTGGCTTTCATTAACATCTGGTAGCAATGGAAAGTATAATCATTTGCTTTCAGGGTAGCGCAATCCAGATTTGGGATGGGTTTCTAATTCAAACCATTTTTCTGCACACACAGCTGCTGGACTGTTTCGGGATTCCTGTGCTGATGGCTTTGTCGTGGTTCATTCTCCGTGCAAGATACAGGCTGATCCATTTTCTTGCTGTTGCCGTCTGTTTGCTGGGTGTAGGAACAATGGTGGGTGCAGACATTTTGGCAGGGAGGCAGGACAGTGAAGGTAAGGACTCCTCTGTTGCGGGGGGTGGGGGGGTGGATGGGTGGGAAGCAGAGAGATGGTTCCAGTGGTGGGGCTAACTTGCAAAGGAGAAAGATGAGCAAATGCAGGGGGAGCAGATATAGTTTTAAGAGAGAACAGGAGAAGACATGCTGCTGTTTGTATTTCTTGTCCAAGAAGAGAGTGGCTGAGGAGATACTGATTTTATAGGGAGCTGAGAAATTTGATTGCTTGTAGATTTGGATTATTTCTTCCACCTTAAAAGAGAAACACTTGTGTTAAGCTTAAATTTGGCTGCTGTTCATCAGACCTCTTGAAAGGCCTCATTGGTGAAAACTTGTTCACTTTTGTCTAATAACAGATGCTGCCTCTCCCTGCAAACCTTGTCTCTCTTACACGGTGTCAGCCTGCTGGCAGCCAGACTTCTCTGATTTGTAGTTTTCTATGAGCATGAAAAGCAAATCACAACTTACTTAAGAGCAGGCTGACTTCTCTGAGTTATCTTTGGCAGACCCAACAGAAATGGTTCACGTATCCCCGAGGCCCACAGGCCACAGCCTGGAAAGCAGGGGCTTACGACGGGAGAGCAAGAGGAGACGTGGGCCAGGATGTTGGGATTCCTGGGACCTCCGAGAGGGAGCCTGGGCTCTGTGGACCAGGATCCAGCTGGGTGCAGATGAGGGCAGGTCCCGTCTTCTCGATGACAGATGCTTAAATCAACCCATACCGTAGCAATCTTATTTTGAATAAGAATTTTGAATTTTCAGAGCCAGTGTGTATGGGGCAAGGTAAATTTCAGGGCATTGCCTTCATCAGGCAGCATAGAGATGAGCCTGCTTGGCGTTATTTTGCGGTCTTACTGGTAAGACACCAAGGCAAACTGAGGTTTAGCTTTTTTTAATGCTATATGGTACAAGTATCTCAGCCCTAAGGGAGAAAAATCTTCTTTCCCTGAGACTTCATGACAGTTGTGCTTTGTTTGCTGACCTGTGTATCCTTACTACTGCTTACCCGCATATTTCAGACATATCTTCTTAGTGATTGCCAGCTGGCTCAGGGAAGGCAATTTTAAATCAATTCAAGGATTTAAACAACAGTGATCCTCTTGCTATTTAGCTGATGCATAATGGCATTTACTTAATGAGTGACTGTATCACAGGGAGTCCCATTTGCACAGTATAAATAAATGGCAGCAGGACACACGATACCACCCATCTGCAGTGCCCACTTCAGACCTGTCGTAAACTTGAAGCTGAGTCCAGGGTCCCGCTGAAACCAGTAGGCTGATTTTATCAAGATTTGAATCAGGCCTTACGGCAAAAGCAGGGGCAATATTCAGAAAGGTGGAGAGCATCTCTAACGGGGAATTTTCTTACGTCCCTACAGTGCCTAAGATCAGCAGAAGTAGAATTGGACCAGGCTGTACAGCAGTGGCTTGGTCAGGTCGAGGTTTCAATCCCGGGTTTAGCTCATTCCAGATGATGCCAGGTGAGGTGAGCTGGTAGCAGAGTCTGTGCTCCACCACTCATGTGCACACACAGGAGATGTTTCCTTTCCCCTTACCCTGGAAGGCGCTAGAAAACTAGAGATGTTAGAGATAAATTTGCTTGTCTTTTTAAGGAAAGTTAAAAAGTGTTTGTAGCATTACCCTTATTGTGGATTAATATTTCTGTACAGGTAGTGACGTGGTGATTGGAGATGTCTTAGTGCTTCTTGGTGCTTCTTTGTATGCCATTTCTAATGTGAGTGAGGAATACATTGTGAAAAATCTGAGCAGAGTGGAGTTTCTAGGAATGGTGGGCTTGTTTGGGACTATTATCAGCGGTCTACAGCTGTAAGGATCTAATATTTATTTTAAAACTAATTAAGCATATTCTACAGATGATTGCTTGTCTACCATGAAATGATGTTGTTGTTATTAAATTAATTCTTTGTTACATCTGCATTTGGCTTATATGGGAGTCCTTCCACTTGAATTTTATTTTTGTTGCTGATTAGCATTCATTCTATATCCTTTTTATTTGCACTATTCTTACTACAGGAATTCTAAAGCTGAAATCCTGCCATTGAACTCATACGATACTTGACTGTATTTCTGATTTTGTAGATCTTCATGAGGACAGTCAGCGTGCTGAGGACTGTTCACAGGAATGTATTTCTTAGTGGATTTTCTCTGTGGAAAAGTTTAGGAGATAATTGTTAGCAGGAGGTCTTCCACATTAAACATCGGTTTAAAATGAAGCCATGTATACTCTTACGAATAACCACGTTAGAGTAACAGACCACATGCACTTAAATCTATCTAATGAATTTTATGTTCCTCATTTCTCATCATTATAGTTAATAATTTCTTCAAATGGTCTGTCAAATAAAGCTGAATCTCTGAAGGATGAAAAAGCCTGGGAAGAAGGCATAAGAATTAAATAAAAGTGCTCTTGACTTTCAGGCACTTTAAGTCTTTTTTCATGCTTGTTAGATGTTGGAGTTAGTGTCACTCAATAAAATTTTGAACAAAAAATTAAGGGATTATAAATCAAAATGTTTCTTATATTCTGTAATTGAATTCTCTAGTTGAATACGCTATGCTTTTTTTTTTTCCTTTTTACTATATTATATCTTTTCTCTAACTCTAGAGCCATTGTGGAACTTAGGGAGATAATGAGAATTCAATGGAGCTGGAAAATTGGTATGTGTATGACAAAATGATGTGCCTTTTTACAGAACACTGGAAAATGATAATCATTTAGACTTCACATTCTGGGAATTTAATATTCTTTCTCTGGATATTAAGCAGCATTCATGTTGTAACAAATTTACTTTCTGCAAACTTGGCAGCTCAGCAAAGAGATAAGGTTTGCAGGATTGAACATTAAAACCTTTCAGCTCAGGTTTTGCATTTTTCATACAGCATGAAACAATGTTTCAAAATAAATTGCAAAAAGTGAAAATTAAACCTGTTTAATCAGAGACATGTTTGATGTTGGAACATTACAAGAACATTTTTCTGTTGTCCTTCCTAAATGAAATACTGGGAAAATTGATTTTGTGACACATTTTGGTCTCAGCAGAACTGTGTGTTATTAACAAATGTGGCTCTAAATTTCGTAAGTCAGCTCTTATGTTAACTAGGAAAGAACACGAACTTTCTTGTATAGATACAATAATTTTTGCAATACAGGGTAGTCTTGAAAAAGAAGTATTTTTGCCATGTTTTTCTTAAATTGACATTCCCATATCTTTTAGGAGACCTTATCCTAAAAGATAAAAATGCATAGTTTTAAAGCATCTAAAGAATATCAGTGTTCTTCAAAATCAATATTCCGTGCCTTAGGAGTAAATTGTCATCTTGTTTTACAGCATTGCTGTTCACAGTCTTTGCCCTGTGTATGTTTGGGCTGTATAGCTTCATGCCGGTAGTGATTAAAGTTACCAGCGCAACCTCGGTCAACCTGGGCATTCTGACTGCGGATCTCTACAGCCTGTTCTTTGGGCTTTTCCTTTTTTTTTATAAGGTAAGTACCTTCATTCTTTTACTATGGTTTCTGTTAATTTTTTACTCCAAAACTGTAAATAAAGCATAACGTTCTTAAAAGCCCCTGAATAATCATTTGCACTTGTACATTTCTGCATCTTGTGTCATTCATCGTTGGCAGATGTCAATCAGTAGGACTCATACTCAGTTAATTACATAGCATCGCACCATTAGGTGGATAGTGATTTTCAAACAGTTTCACACTTGATGGAATACCTTAGAGTTAATGTTAAGAGACAGTAAATATTTTCCCAAGGTGTTCAAATGTTAGAGTCCTTGCCGTAATCCCTGCTTGGGAACTGCATGTTAGATTTGGTTCATCTCGCCAAGTGTCCAAAGAGAAGGTTTGAATCTCCCCGTCCTCCAGAGATTTTGGATGTCTGAGAGGAGCAGTTTGGCTTGATTTCCATAAATTAATATTTTCTTTTAGAAATTTAATCTGTTCGTTACAAACATCTTGGGAGACAAATCAAGCTCTCTCAGTACTACTGCTGAGGAGAGACTGAAGGAATGGAAAAAAAATGCAGATAATTACATTATTCTGTACGGCCTCCAAAAGACAGTTACTTTTATTACTGTCTGAAATAGTTTTGGTAGTGTCTATTCCACCTGAATGGCAGTGCTAAACAGATTTCATTCCACCCTACACTTTTCATCCAGAATCATTTGTGGGAACCTAGCTCGTTACAGCAATTGGAATAATTGAGTCAGTGACTTGGTGACTGGAAGGGCTTAGTGAGAAGCTTGTGAACTTTGCTTAAGAACTTAATTTGTATTATTCCGTGTGGTTGCTTTCACTTCAACATTATGGAGAGACAGAAGCTTTTAGGTCAGATTTGTTTCTGAAAATGACGGCTAATTTATTTTACAGTGTGGATGTCTGGTAACGGTAGGGTCTGACTACAGCTAGATTTCCCTTTTCAAGAGTCTTTTAGCTCTGCTTTCCACCCTGTTTTGGATTCCAAAATTTGCTCCAAGTGACAAAGCATCCATTAAAAATGAATGTTGGAAGTGAACCATACTTACATTCTAACAATTAAAAAAAATCCTTTCTGAGTCACTTTCAAACATGTATTTTGGCACCCAGATAGCTTAACCAAAGAAGTGATTGTAAATTTATATTCATAATAGTAAAGAGGAAGAAGTAAGCAAGAGCTTTTACTTTCAGTCTTCAGGATTTTTAGCTTATTTTGGGGAGAAGTTTTTCTGGGAGCAGATCATTCCATAATTACTAACTGTGGGGTATTCTGGTAGGAAAAAGGAAAAATGAATTAGAGAAGACTTTGGGGTTGTATTATGAGAGAATTTCAGACATTTATTAAAATAGAAACTTGGATCTGTGGTTAGAAACGGTGAAGTAGCAAAAAGGGGAGCAATAATAATGCTGCATCTTTAGTAATCAGAGGATCTGAGATAGCTTAGGAACCAAGAGCTGAAAGAGCCTGTTTTTGACATGGCTTTTAACATAACAGTTAGCAGTAGGAAATCCTATTGCCAAGTTAACCATATAGTTTCTCTACCACAAAGAAACCAGGCAGGACATTTCCTGGATTAAAAAGCACCCTGGACACAGGAATCTACAAATGAAAATGCAAGGATCAGCTCTGTGTTCCCCATTAGCAGCTGATATTTCACAGCAGGCCCCTGAAGGCTGGGCCGTGCTGCAGAGCTCCGAATTGCTGCGGTCTGAGCCTGTTCTGAAGCAGAAGCCGCGCAAACATCCAGTGGCTACACTGGAGACCGGGCCCAGGAATTTCTGAGGTTTTTGACTTGAGCACAACGTTTTGCTAATGCACTCGACTGTTCAGCCTCAACCGAATCTGTTTAAGGTGAAATGTGACTTTTACATACCTGGGTTTTTTTTCCCTTTTACTCCATAGTGAATCTTTGCTGTGCTTCTTCCTAATGAGCTCATTATATAGATACCTGTAATCCCTCAAGAGATATTAAAAAAGGTCTCCAAATGCTTCTGTTGTATAAACTCCTATGGAAGGCAGTACACTGCAAATACAGACACTAGATGGAGTTACAGTCCTCCAGTAACATTTCAAGTAGTCTTTAGGCCTGATGATAGTGAGTATGGGAATACAAGCTGCACGGGTATGACTGAACTCAGTGTCTGAAACAATGAAGTTGATGCAATATTTGAAACAAAAAAAAAAAAGGAAGAAAAAAAAACAGGAAAAGACCACTGAGCCCTCCCCAAAAATGAAAGAAAGAAGGAAAAAAAAAGCATGTAGGCCTGTTGGAGCAGCATGGTTGAGGTTCACTAGTGTCAATAGCTGCACACACATAGTCAGGCCTTGAATCACAGCTGCACTGCAACAGCTCTGGGACCCTGGCTTGGTGAGTGTGTGTCCATTTGAGGAGGAATTAGTCCTGAGCAGGATCAGAGACACCTACTGCCTTGTACACACTTTGAGAGGGGGTCTGAGAGTTATGGTGGCCACCCAGTCTTGCCTGCCAGCCAGGTGTCCTTGAAAGCAGGCACGTGCTCACTCACGGCCATAGGATGCACTCTGGAGAAGTTGTGCAGGTCCCTTGATACATACCCAAGCTCTGCCTGTTTGACGGGAACGGGTCAGTCATGGGTAGGGCCATGGATGTGGCTGCTGCCTCCATCAGGACATCTTCAGAGCTTGGTGCTTCCTCCTATGCAGAGTGAATGATTGAGTCCAAGCTCCTCCAGGCAAACAGCCAGCAAGGTGAGGAGAGGGCATGTATCACAAGGCCACTGTGTTTCTGTCTGCTTTTCTTTTTGCATGGTGCCATCCAAGGGTTTCCGAGCCAAGTGACTGCCAGTTAGGAATTTCAATGCCTTGATTGTAGATGCCTCAATCTTTTTTGGATCAGAGTCCACTGTGCAGGTCCTACCATTCATTTCATCCAGCTCTGCTGCTTCATAAAATAGAACATATTTTTCAAGCATGTCTAAGGAAGCTAAGGAGGTTAGGGAATATTGGCAGTGGAATGCAGGATATGCTGCATCCTTCATCCTACTGTTATTCACTGTGGTTGGGCAAAGGCAATATGGAGGACTTCATCAAATCTGAAAAAGTGTTCCTGGCTGTGGCTAACTTGAACACTTCGTATTATTTAATCTGGTATTATGAAGTAAGCATTTATTTTTCTGTCGGGGTGGAGGAATCTTGGCAATTGTTGGACTTTTAATAGGCAAGTGAATGATAGTAAGTGAAATGCCTGATGTACCTTGGCAGTTCATACTCTTGGCTCACACCACTCTTACCAGAGCACAAATGCCAATCTTGTAAAAGGGGCCCCAGTCTCCCTCTCTTCAAGGACTTGCTGGGTGTAGAGAGCAAACCAGTTTTGGTCCAGTAGTAACATTTATTGAGCCCTGCAGATGCTTAAGAGCTGAGCAGAAAACCAGCTGCTCTGGTGACTTGCAGTAGCATGGAGAGATTCATCTCTTGCCAGTACCAGAAATATTTGGCTGTGCTGAAACAAAATTCTCTTAGGGGTAAACAGCTATCCTTCAGTGTCACTATATTTACAGCCATTTGTTCTCTCTGTTAAGGTTCTTGTATGTAGAGCTAAGGAAACTCGCTGTCCAACAGTGTTGAGGATGAGATGCAGAGAAAACCAGCCAGCACCTTGAGTCTATCTGTGAATCATCATAGAATCATAGAATGTGTTGGGTTGGAAGGGACCTTTAAAGGTCATCTAGACCAACCCCCCTGCAGTAAGCAGGGACATCTTTAACTAGATCAGGTTGCTCAGAGCCTCATCAAGCCTGGCCTTGAATGTCTCCAGGGATGGGGCCTCCACCACCTCTCTGGGAAACCTATTCCAGTGTCTCACTGCCCTCACTGTAAAGAACTTCTTCCTAATGTCTAATCTAAACCTACCCTGCTCTAGTTTAAAACCATTGCCCCTCCTCCTATCGCTACATGCCCTTGCAAACAGCCCCTCCCCAGCTTTCTTGTAGGCCCCCTTCAGGTACTGGAGCTGTTGAATTTTGATTTTCAGACCTGAATACAGATCGTGGTGATAATCCTCATTAAAATAATTTCTAAAAGGAAGGGTAGCTTTCACATTCTTAAAACAAGGTAGTATTGACATGTTTTTACATCAGACAAGACTTAATGCTTTTCTTTCTTTCCTCTGCCAGTTTTCAGGTCTTTATATTGTGTCCTTCGTTATCATCATGGTGGGCTTCATCTTGTATTGCTCCACTCCGACTCGGACAGCAGAACCCACCGCCTTGCCACAGCCCAGCAGCACCGGCTTGGACAATGCTGCACTAAAGCTTGAGGAGAATGACAGTGAAACTCCGGCCATAACTGTGCAGTTCACAAGAGGAGAAACTGTGGTGGTCAGCACTGATTAAAGAAATGGCAGCATTTCAAAATAGAGCTTTTTTTTT